>JALHCA010000403.1:0-21982 GCA_024340505.1 Tolypocladium nubicola
CGCCTGGGCGCGCAGCGGCGTGCTGGCCGAGGCCCCCGGGTGCGACGGCTTCGTGGCGAGCGACGCCGGCGAGGAGCTGCCGAGCCCGAGCGCGGCGGTGGCGGCGGCGGGTCGCGAGCTGCTGGACATGGATCTCGGCGGCTTCGGCGACGGGGAGGGGGAGGTTGTCGAGCGGCCGGAGGCGGCGGCGGCTGCGGCCGGGGAGGAGGCGGCGGGCATCACCACCAGGTTCAAGAAGAGGCGGGTGCGCCGCCGCCGGAGAAGGCATCACGGGGACGACGACGACGACGACGACCGGCACGAGGCCGCCGAGAGCCGTCCGTCCACTTCGTCCTCGTCCTCGTCCTCGTCCCGCCGTCGCAAGCCGTCCCGCTCCCGGCCCGAGCCCGACGCCGTCAGCCCGCGCACCATCACCGCCCCCATCCTCACCGAGCCGCACCCCGTCCTCCTGCAGCCGACCGTCTACGACCCCTCGGCGCGGCGCGCGCCCGGCCACGCCATCTCGGGCGTGCAGCGCAACATCGAGCTCGAGGAGGCCCACCGGCTGCTCGCCGAGGACGCCGCCGCGCGGGTCAGCGCCCTGCAAAAGGCCAAGGCCGCGGTGCTGGCCAAGCTGGGCCGGGAGCTCCACGGCAGGCGCAGCGGCGCCGCCGCCGGGGCCGTCGCCGCGTGCCGCCTCATGACGGGGCGGGAGTTTGGCGGCTGCGGGGGCGAGGTGCTCGAGGACAGGGGGGCCAGGGAGAGCCGGAGCGCGCTGGTGCCGCTCATGTTTAGCCGGTCGTAGGGGGTGCTGATGGTGCTGATGATGAGTTGATGATGCTAACGATGATGACTGGGGATGGTTATGAGATGATGACGACGGAGGATGGTTATGACTTGTAATGAACACGGCGGCACGACGTCTGTCCTTTTTTCATGTATTTCATCATGTAGCCAGAAATGAGAGCGAGAACACATACTGTCATGGCCCGACGCCTCTCTACGAGCTCTCCTTGATCACCGTCTCCAGCGCCTTGACGTACTCGGCCACCTCCTTGGCCCCCGTCAGCGTAATGTCCCTCCTCTTCCCCTCCACCGTCACCACCGGCACCGCGTCATTGTCCCTCGCCACCTCCCTGATCCTGTTCCTCACCTTGCGCTCCCCCCTCTCCGTGTCCCCGACCAGGGCTCTGGCTTCGTCCTCGCCCAGCCCCGCCTCCACGCACGCCCCGACGAGGGTCTCCGCCGCCGCCGGGTGCGCCGCCTCGGCAAAGTACCGCCTGTACAGCCCGTCGACGAGCCTGTCCGCCGCCTCGGCGCCCCGCTCGGCCTGCACGAGCTGGATCACGCGGTGCGCCGGCAGCGTGTTGCCCGTGGGGCCGTCGAAGCGCAGCGGCAGGCCGAGGGGCTCCGCGAGGGACAGCATGTGCGCCTGGTAGACCTGCTGCGCGGCCGCGTTGCCGAGGTGCTTCTCGCGGAGGTACCACTCCTGCTTGTCGGCCGACTCGGGGAAGGATGGGGAGAGCTGGAAGGGCTCAAAGTGCAGCGTGAAGGCGACGCCGGAGGAGGGCGGCGAGGCGCGGACCTGCGCGAGGGCCTCTTCGAGTCTGATGGGGTGTCAGTCGCGGCGGTTCGCGGGGCTGGGTGGTGCGACCTCTTCTTTGCTATGTACGTCCTGCGAGGGCAGCCATGTCAGCGAGGTTGCGACGAGATCCGGGGTCACGACTGTACATACCAGGGACAGATGGTGTCCAGCGTAAACGATACCTGTGATTCGTACATCGCGTCACCAGCATATCAATGCGGCACTCGGTTGACTCGATACTGAAATGATGGAAGAAATTGATATGGGTAGAGGTCAATGTCGTCACAAGCGGATCATGCGGGGCTCCGGCACTTCGGTGCCGTCCCCGGCCGAGCCCACAAGCCACCAAGGTCAATCACTCGCAGCTGGGATCACTCGCAGCTGGGACTCGATGTAGGGTATCTCATTCGACGTACCAACTAGTCAAACGTCATCTTCGTGCCCGTGTGCTTCACCACTGTACCCGTCAGCCGCGCCACCTGTATGTCCGACTCTGTGAGAGGCTTCGCCTCCTCGGCCGCGCCGTTCGTCTTCCCGTCTCGCCCCCGAGGCTCTTTGGACCTCTCGCTCCGCCCCCGCGGCGCCCTCGTATCCCCCTCCCGCTTGGGCGCGTCCTTGCCGAATCTCTTCTTGTACCGCGTCTGGTCATCCTCTGCCAGCTCCAGCTTCAGCTCCCTGCCGAGCATCCTGTTGACCCACCACTTCCTCGTCTTGAACTGCTTCTGCCTCTCCTCGCCCCCGGAGCCGTCATCATCGGCCGCCTTGAAGTCGTCTTCCGTCTCGACCTGCTCCTTGACCTTGACAAAGCCCTTGACCGCCCACGCGGCCGCCTCGGGCTCCTTGAACCTGACCCACCCGAAGCCCTTGCACTTGCCCGTGTCCTCAAAGGTCGCCAGCTTGACCCATTCGATCTCGCCGCACCTTTCAAAGTTCCTGCGCAGGTCATCCTCGGTCGTCTTGAAGCTCATGTTGCCGACAAAGATCTTGCGGCTCGCGTCCACCTCCTTCTTCTGCTCCGCACCGGCCGGCTCTTCGGGCTCCTTCTCCTTGGCCGGGCGGCCCTCAAAGGACGTGGCGTCTTTGATGAGGACCTTGCGACCGGCGAAGCTCGTTTCCGACAGGGCAATGGCGGCGACCTTTCCGCCAATGTCCGTGAAGTCGACGTACGCGAATCCCCGGTTGACGGGCTTCTGGGTCTTGTCCCGGCCGGGCTCCTTCTTCGTGGGCAGCTTTATCCGGGTGATGGACTCTGCCGTTATGACCTCGCCCGAGTTGTCGATGAGCCACTTGCGCAGGTCGGCGGCCGTGAGCGTAAAGGGCAGGTTACCGACCCAGATGGCGTGCTCAGAGCGGACCTTTTCCTTTTTGTCCTTTTTCTCGCCGTCGGCGCCCTCTTCGTCGTCGTCGCCGTCCGCCTTCGCCGGGAGGGCCTTGCCTTTCTTCAGTGCACGGCGGGCTCGCTTGGACGGGGGCTCTGGCGCCGTGATGTCGACTTCGATCTCGTCGACGGCGGACTTGCGCTTTGTCGACGTCGCAGGGCCGGCGGCCTCTGCCGGAGCCGGGCTGTCTTCTTTCGTCGGCATTGTAGCGTAGTGCCCGTGCGTTGGGCGAGACAATGCTTGCTTAGGAAGTAAGGCGGATGAAGCCGAGCATGATCCGACGAGAGTTGGACCGGTGCCAGAAATTTTTCTGTCAGTTCGAGTGATAAGCGATAAGCTGCCGGATGGGTCCGCGCCGAGGTGGGGATGGGGCTCCCGAGGTAGCTTGGCCTACCCTAGATGTCGGCCGCAAACGAAGCGAGTCGCACCGCAGTTTGGCTGGATCGTGATCACGATGACCAATTGACATCTGCGAATATTCGGCAGTTCACTTGCGCGTGAGGTGCAATTGGCATCTGAGAGCTCATCAGGGCCGGACCACCTCGAGGGCCGGTTGCAATCAGTGGGTGCGGTACCCCGCATGAGATCTCGAGCGTACGGATTAGTGCATGCGAATCAGCTAAGCTTAGATCTGCAAGTGCGGTACCACGCTTCCATCAGCTCTACAGTAGCGGAGAGTATCGCGCGCTCGTGAAAGGTTGGGTAGCCGTACTTGGTCTGGAATATCCCGTCACAGACCAAGGTGCAGCCGCATATCAGTCTAGGTCTTTGCATCGGGGCATGGGCTGGGCACCAGTGTGCCTAGAGAGCGCTGACTCGAGGGACTGTTGCCTGTCTTACAGGAGTCGCCTACCGAGGCTGCGATGCCACGCCAGCGCGATGCCACACCAGCACAATGCCGCGCCAGCACGATGCCATGCCTCAGCGGACAGAAGGATGCATGGAGCACTATGGGTAAATTAATATTCAGTCCGTAGCCTCTCCCGCGCGGTGAACGCACTCCGTAGCGAACATGAGAACAAACGCCTGGGCCGCCTGAGCTGAAAGGCCCGGGCAAGCCAGGCCAGCCCCACGCTAAGGCTCTGAATGGCACCCAACGGCGCTCTGGTGGTGGCGCCACGGCACTCGTCACGTGTGGGTGCCGCATTTCAGTAATCCTGAGGCAACCCAGCCGGTGGAGGTGATTGGCATGGCTTTTCCCTTCTCCCACTGCACTGCAACGACGCAACCCAGCGCAACGCAACCAGACAACCAACTCCACCACCGTCTCTCCACTCCGCCAGCTTTTCTGCCCTTGTCTGGCCCCGGGCGGGCACCCATGTGCTGCAGTCTTTCGCCTCTACATTCTGGCAGCCGTTGACCGCCTCCCGTCATCGTGGGCTGTCCGCGGAGCCGTTACACCTCGCCGTATCGTCCCTGTATTCGTCGGGCTGCCATAGAGTGTGGACGAGACGGCCTCTGCCACCATCCTCGCCGTCCGACGCCGCCAAGTCGCTGCCGAGGCTCGAGTGCCCGATCCCCGCGAGCGGCCTCCACGATGAACTTGTTGTTATCGCCACAGCCGCCCGTCTTCCCTCGCCAACACGATACCCCCGGTCTTTCGCCCCGAAGATCTGGTGAGTTTGTTGCATTTCCGGCCTGCAACCCAGCTGCACGCCGTGCCAGTGAAGTGATGCTAACCTCCGCCCAGCCTCCCCCCTCTCCAACATGGCGACTCGTAAACGGAAAGCGGACGAGGATGGCGACGAAACCATGTCTCCGATGGGCTCTCCCGCCGTTTCGGCACGGCCACTCGCCCGTCGATCCAAAAAGGTTCGCGCCAACGAAGTCATAGGCCGACCTCTGGCCCTGCCTCGGCTGCTCGAAACCCTCGATGCCGGCCAGCTGCGGACGGTCCTGGAACGAATCTGCGAACGCCATCCGGACATTGGCCAAGAAGTCGTTTCGGGAGCCCCACGGCCCTCCGTCGATTCCGCCCTTCAGCTGCTGCAAGGTTACCAAGACAAGCTCAAGGGGGCAGTCCCATACGGCGAATCCAGCCCGGAATATACGTACTACCGCATCAAGGAACACCTGGTCGCGCTCATCGATGCGCTGTCGGACTTTACGCCTCAGTTTCTCCCGCCGATAGAAGCCCAGCCCACGAAATCACTGCAATTCTTGGATGGCGCCACAAAACTCGTGCACGGGTTGCCCGACTGGAACTCGCAGGCATATCGGCACCACAAAGAGAATGCCTACGAGGAGATCTCGAGAGCATGGGCCTTGGTCATCAACGAAGCGGGAAAGCGAGGCGGGGGCATCAACTTGCATTCGGGCGGATGGGACCAGATCCTGACTCGGCACAACGAGCAATCCGGCGGACGGCTGGCGACAGCAATGTCTGCCATGGGCAGCAACGTCGGGTGGATGGCGTCGAACCAGCCGGCAGCTTCTGCCGACCAGAACTCGATCCTCAACCAGCTGATGGCTGGTACATACGGTGCGCCGGTCCGGGTTGGCCCCTGGTAACGCTCCACATCCGGCATCGGCTCGGACGGGACATTGCTGGACATATGACGACACACTTCATGACGGCTTTTTGGCATCAACGGCAGCATAGACTTGGGCGCTCATTCTTTGTGCACGGCTGGACGGAACGGCGTTTGTCTGCAATTCTTGATATCCTTTCCCGGCACTCGCACGGCAGGGACTTGGCGGTGTGGCTGGTTTGAACCCTCTGCGTGGAACTCGATACGTCCTCTGTATGTACATACTTTGCCTGAGGACCGACCCGGCCCGATGAGCAATGACGGTGCCGAGAAGGATCAAGTCTCAAGTCCTGGTGTGAATAATAACATTAAGGACATATGGACGTGCGTTCCTGCAAACACTGCGATGGCGTGAATCTCGTTACGTAGTCGTAGACGGCTCAGATGTCAGTGCCGTACTGCAAGACGTCTCAATGCTGAAGTTTCCGGCTACCAGTGCCCCTGAATCAATCTCCAGTGGGGGCTACGGGCGCTCCCGCAGAGCGGCGGTATTCGCGTCCAGAGGAGATCACGTGACTACCCGTCCAGGCTCCAGACGCGCCCACCACGTCTGGGACGCGACTTGTTCGCCGTAATAGCTCCAACGTCATTCGCCATTGAGCAACACGATACCCGACGGCGCGCATACGACAGTGTGCAAGGCCTGCCTTTTGCTTCCCGCCAACATAAATGACCGACTAGGCTGATCGGTCGCCGCCATGCCTGCGTTTGTTTCCCGTCGCGTCTCTCACCCTCCGGTCACTAACGCTGCACAGCCCAGGCGACCAGCACAAACAGTCGTGGGCCAACCCGTTCGAGGAGGCGAGGCCGCGCTTGTCGGAATGGACCGCCAAGGATATCGCCTCGATTTCTTCCAAGCTTGATAAACAGCTCGGACCCGAGTACATATCCTCGCGATCCGGCCCCGGCGGCTCCAAGGTGCACTATCTCACCGCCGAGAAGTGCATCGGCCTCGCCAACGAGGTCTTTGGCTTCAACGGATGGTCGTCGTCGATACAAAACATCCAGGTCGACTTTGCCGACGAGAACCCGCAGACCCAGCGCGTCAGCATCGGCCTCTCCGTCATCGTCCGCATCACGCTGCGCGATGGCACCTATCACGAAGACATCGGCTACGGCTCCATAGAAAACGCAAAGGGCAAGGTCATGGCCTTTGAGAAGGCCAAGAAGGAGGGCACGACGGACGGGATGAAGCGGGCGCTGAGGAACTTTGGCAACGTCCTCGGCAACTGCATCTACGACCAAGACTACGTGAAGCAGGTCACAAAGGTCAAGGCACAGCCGGTCAAGCGGTTCGACCAGGACAACCTCCACCGGCACGCCGACTTTGTCAGGAGGGACCTGATCAAGGTCGAGACGACGAGCACCTCGGTTGCCGCGCTCAAGGCGGAGCCGGCGGAATCGTTTGAAGACTTCCTCGGAGGTATGCTCTCGTCCGACGGGTTCGAGGAAATCGAGGCTGAACATCTGTAGAACTCGACGAGGCCGACTTTTGCGTGCCGGAAGACGGCCACCCCGACGAGATCATGCTCGCCAATCCAGCCCAACCGGCTCAACCGGCCCAGCCAGCCCAAGCTCACGGAACAAATGACAAGCCCTCTGCGATTCCGCCACCGCAGATGCAGCCACCTACGCGACAGTTCAACAGGGTGGCTTCGGGCGGAAACAATAGCCGTCAACCGCAAACACCGAATGCGGCAAACCCCCGACCCGTGGCACAGCAAGGCAGAGACCCTCCCAATCACACAATGCAACATGCACCCCAACCTGGACCTCCAGCCGGAAACCCCTCGGAGCCGGTGGCCTTTTTCTCTGCGAGATCCGTGATCCCAAACTCCGACTCCACCGTGCCGGGACCACATGCCCCCCAGAAGCAGCTCTTCAACCCCAAGGCCGAGAGCCCGTCTATCCGCAAGACGCCCGGAATCGACCACACCTCGTCGAAGCCCCTCGCGCGGACTGGGCAGCACCTCCCGCCGGCCAGCAGCCAGTCCACTGCAGCCCCAAGCGCGAGCCCCAGCAGCTTCACTTCCGTCAGACAGTCGGCGAGTGGCGCCCTCGGCGCTCGGGGCAACGTCATGAATCCATCACTCGACCACGCCCGCCGGATAGGTGCCCCTGGCGGCCCCGGCAGCCCCCTCGCGAACAGGGGGTCGTACAAACCGCCGACAATGAAGCGGCCGCTGCCAGGAGAGGCGAACACCACCAGCACAACGCGGTCGCCGCTCGTGGACATTCCCAGCAACACGACCGGCCAGAGCAACGCGGCAGCGGCAGATGGTCTTGATTCCAAGCGGCAAAAGATGGCATAGTTGGCGGGGGATTTCTTTCTGCTGGGTGTATGGAGTTCATTTGGGCCTTGAAGGACTTGTTTTGTTTCACAGCGATCAGGACTGGCCATACGGTAAAGAAGTATTATGATTATGACCTCGAACGCTTGCGCAGCACCATGGTCAAACCACGCGTACAATCGATCTGATAATCCAACGCCCTACGCTGAAGAACAGTGTGCCTTGGCCGTGCAATTCTTGCCCCTTCTCCACCTTCATCCGTCCAAGGCTGTCAACCTCGGCTCCAGCCATTACATCTTGGAAGCAAGCCCAGCCATGAGGACGCTGCCATGGCACTGCTGCTCCTGGCTTCGTCCATGGCTGCTGTGCGGATGCTTGTTCCAAAGCTAAGCTAGTTGTGCTGTTGCTCGACGGGCAGAGGTTCCAAGTGACGGCTCGAGGCTCCGAGTCGGGGCGTTTCCACAATGGGCATCCCGGAGGCCGGAACAGTGGGGCCGGCCGGCCTTGGCGGCGTTCTGGGCAACGGCGCACCGGTGCCATGCCCGCTTCTCTGCTGGGTGGTGTGCCGCATCAGAGGACTCAAGAGCAGCAGTGTTGCAAGATCTCGGGCTCGAATCAATTGATGGAGCGGACACTGCGAGAAGCAGCAAGCAGGGACAGCAGGGTATCCAAAGGTGTGGTTGGGACTGGGTGTTGGAGCTCGTCGTCAGACGCACGCTTCTGGGTCATGCGGGTCAGAGATTGGGGTCAGAGGATAGACGGTTGCCGTTGGAGCACCCTGGCAAGATTCGGCGTTGGCTCTTTGGAGGATCAGCGGTACGTCAGCTCCAGCCCCGGCCGCGTTCACGTCTGGATGGGCTTCAGAACACTCCATCGCAGCCGCGCCCTGCGGGCCTAAACACGGGGATGTCATGGCGATGCGGCCCGGCTCGGGGATGACGGCGAGGAGCAGCCGTGGCTCCCCGTCCGTCACCCCGTCTTCGGCAAGTTCGCCTTCCGCTGGGCCGGGCTCGACTTCATCGTGTACCTGGTCGACGGGCGCGACGGGACGTCAGCTACCCGCGGGTGCTCAACTACTACGTCCTCTCCGCCGACGGGCCGCCGCCGAGGCGCTCATCGTGGCGGCGGGCAGATGGGCCAACGAGCTGCACGACGAGATCGGCTGCCAGAAACGGCCCTCGCGCTTCGACCGCAAATACCTCTTCCCCAACCCCGACCTCGAGCGCGTGGCCTACTGCCGCTTCTGGCAGACCAAGCTCGCCGACGAGGACGTCGCCTTCCCCGACGAGCTGTGCCGGGTCATCGCCGGCATCACGGACGGGTTCAGCCTCGCGTACATGCAGGAGGCCTTTGTCGCGGCGCTGCTGGCCGTGGCGCGCAGGGGCCGGCCGGCGGCCGGGAGGACCCCAACTTGGACCGGCTGGTGCTCTGGGTCGAGATGCAGAAGCAGGTTAAGATTCTCCGCGAGGGGATGGAGGAGACCACTTAGTGTGATTACGGATAGAACACGACCGTTTGAACCAATATTACCCGATGCCTGTGCGTCTTTGCTGCCCCTGAATTCACGTCGGTTGTTGGGAGGCAGATATCGGAGGCAGGCCGTCACCCTTCTGTTGTACACTTCACCCGATGAAGCAGAGGTATCTATATTACAGGACAACGCAATGGCCTCTGGAAGCACGCCGACCGGTCATGGAGCCATGTGCCTCCATCGGCTTCACCAACTCCGCGTCAGGCCCGCCCTGACGGCGTCGAGCTCAACCGCTCAAGCCCCTCCTGCGCCTGCTTCACCCCCGGCGCAAACTCCATCTTGCGGCTCATCTCGATGCACTCCCTGTACTTGCCGCGCGCCGTCTCCGTCTTGCCCAGCATGGCGGCCACGTCGCCCCAGTTGCACAGCGCCACGGCGCACGCCTCGTCGCACTCGGGCGTCCGGGCGTCGCCCTCGACGTCCCGGGCGTGCGTGTACGCGTTCTGCGCCCAGTTGAGCGCCGCGTCGAGGCACTCGCGGCGCGTCGTCGGCATGGCCGAGTCGAAGAGCTCCTTGAGCGTCTCCGAGGCCTCGACCTGCCCGGGGCTGTAGATGGGGTGCTGGGCGAAGGCGGCGGCGAGGTTGTTCATGACGACGGCCCGGTGGCAGGGGCTCTCGCAGAGGCGCAGGGCCTGGAAGAAGAGGGGGATGGCGAGCTGGAACTGGGACCTTCGCTCGTAGTCTCGCCCCAGGGACTCCATCGAGCCGCCCAGCTCCTCGGGGGTGAGCCACGACTCCTCTCCCGGCTTGGCACCCTCGGTCTTGCGTCGCCGAAACTCCTTCAGCGACGTCTCGACGGCCCATACCAGGTGCGTGTGCGACTTTTCGGGGTCCAGCACGTGCTCGTCTGAGTAGAGTTCTCCCAGCTTGACGCTCGTGCCGATGGCCTTGGCGAGCAGCCGCTCTCGCTTGCGCCACAGCGTCTCGGGCTCAACAGCCTTGTCGCCCGTCTTGGCCTGGGAAGCCTGGGAAGCCCCGTCCTGCTCACTCCTCGCGGGCGCCGGTGGCGCATCCGACAGGTATCTGCCCTTGGCATCCACCTTGCCGTCCTTGACCGACTGCTCCATGACGGCGATCCACTTCCTGCAGTCCTCCAGCACCGACTCGAGCACGTCAATGGCCGGCTTGTAGCTGTTGATCTTTTGCAGCCAAAACGAGACCTGGATGCGGATGCCGAGGACCTCGTCGGAGAAGGGGTCCAGCCCGACCTGGGCGCACTGCTCCATGGCCTTCTTGTAGTACTTCAGCGCCAGCTCCGGCTCCGGCTTGACGTTTGTGTAGTAGATTGCGCGCCGCAGCGTGTTCGCGACGGGCTCGGGGTACCGGCTGAACTCGGAGTTGTAAAAGGTGAGGACGTAGGAGCGCACGGCGACGACGGAGAGGACGAGGAGGAACACCAGCCTAGAGGGTCAGCGCTCGATCCAACGCGGTCCATGGGGTGTGCTTACAGCACCACGTTCATGCTCGTCAGCGCGGGCGAGTCGCGGTATGCTGAGCGGATCCCGCGAGGACTCAACGCGACGGCCAGGTTGCGCAGGCTGGCGCCGAGCGCGTGTCCCACGAACCGGCGAAACGTCATCGGCGGCTTCTCCGGCTTCGCGGGCGCACCCTCGCCGCCGCCGGCGCCCGACTGGTGCCTTTTCTGCGCAGGGAGAGCTATCACGGCCTGGAGGCTGAGGTCGGCGGATCGCGAGCGGACTCGGATGGACAGCAGGCCCGCGGTCGCGTGGCGGAAACATCGTCCGTGGAGGGGCCTCAGAGAGGCAATCGCCGAGACCGACATGTCCCAGAGCCGAGGGATGCGCTGCGTCGATTCGCTGTGGCTTGGTGATGATGCCAACTTGCCAGCGGTCGTCTTCCAGCTCCGTCCCTCGTCAAAACCCGGCGTTGGTCCGTGCGCAGGAAGCCGGGCCGAGGCGGGGCTCGATTTGACGACTGAGGCCTCCGAAGGCAAACGTCACCTCGACAACAACATCGCACGCGTCAAAACGGCAGCATGGCTGGCAAGTTCGAGCCCAAGGTCCCGGTGACCCTGAACCCCCCCAAGGACGATCCCATCTCGCTGGAGGAGCTGTCCAAAGCAACCGGTATGGCCAGCCACTGCATCTCTCACTACCCCGCCAATCACGACTTCACGTGAGATCGTCAACCGCCTCATCGAGATCAAGCCACGGAGCGCAATGCCGCCGGACATGCCTCGAGAGCACAGCAATTCCCTTTGCTCGCTCCGCTGTGGAGGCAATGGCGTGCCATCTGATGAAGCGCTCTCCCGTGCCCAAGCTGATTGGAACAACAGGCGTCGACGGCGGGAAGTGCTACGTTGCGATCAAGGTATACTCTGCGACGTGCTGCACCGCATCTGAGACTGATGGTGTTCTACAGGGCAAGGTCTACGATGTGACCGGGAACAAGTCATACCAGCCGGGAGGCTCATACCACGGTACGCGGACACTCGCTCTCCAAGCAGCTCGTCTCTGCCCCGAGCTTCGCCCAGGATAGTCGTCGCTCTGGGCTGCCAAACTGACACTCTGTCCCAGTATTCGCGGGCAAGGATGCGTCCAAGGCGTTGGGCAAGACGTCGACCAAGCCCGAGGATGTCCAGGCGGACTGGAGTGGCCTGGACGACAAGGAAAAGGGCGTCCTCGACGACTGGGTGACCTTTTTCTCCAAGCGCTACAACATTGTCGGGGTGGTCGAGGGCGCGAAGAATATGGATTGACTAGGAAGCCGGCTCTGAATGCAAACAGCGCCGACCTGAAACTGCCGTCGAGGACGCTTGTTGCCTCTGTGATCCCTTGCTCACCCTGGGTGCCGTGATGGTCTTCAGGCTCTCAACGCCACGTCCCCGTGAGCCTGGCGAGGTCGCACATCACCTAGCGTCGCCGGATGCCCAGTAAAGTCGACGCCCCCGGTGTCACAAGCGTGTGCTCGAGATTCTGACATCTCGCTGAGTATGGGACAAAGTATCCTGCGTCATCATCGATCACCAGCCTGATGCTTGTCCTACCACACAGAGCATCCGTCGCTCCATGCCATCAAAGACACAAATGCCGTGTGCTCGTGGTTCTGCACCACCATAGGCTCGAATGAGCACGGATGTCAATCTATTACTGCATCAAGCGCCGTCGCTCCGTCCGGTCCAGTCGCCTGCGGCCAACACCTCGCGATGAGACCACTCCACCATTTAAATCCCGACGCACCTTGGCACCCTAGGAAACGCCCACAAACAACACCGTTACACTGCCGGCCCAGCCGTGTCACCGCAGCCCGAAATACAGACGGTGCACAGAGACAGAGCCTCAAGCCTCAACAGCCACCGGCGGCCATCGTCCGACGGCCGTTTGCAGCAGCAAACCTCGTCCGGAGACATGGGATAATCCCTGCCTCGCCACACCCGTGTTACTTGTCGTAGAAATCCGCCGAGCTGCGTGCCGCGGATGTTTTGGCTGTGGTCCGACGTCACACGGTGTCGGCGAGTGTTCGATGACTCTGGTTCTAGAATGTCACACGGCTCCTTGGTGGTACAAAGGGTCCCATACGCTGCTTTTCAGTTGTGTTAATACACCGGTTGTTTGCTCGCAGGAGGTGATTCCCAGGAGGCGTGGAGGTCATGCCATGTTGCTGGCAAGCAGCCAAACGGGGGAACAATGAATTTCTTCTCTAATATCCAAGGAAACGAGAATACACCCTTCAACTTTCATTCAAGTAATGAGAATACACCCTTGCCCCCGTCATTGCTGCCGCGATCTAGACAGAATTCCCTGTTGTGAAGAACCGCCGTCCTTTACTCCAGCCCCCTGACACGCGGCGCACTTCTCGCACAGCACGCCCTGCTGCCACGAGTTCCGCAGAACCTTGACCCCAAAGCACTGGTGATAGGGGTCATTGCGGGCGAAGTGGCAGTAGGATTTGAGCCGGAAGATGGAGTGGTTGCAGATGAAGAGGAACTCCTCCCAGTCGCACATGATGGGACTTGGATGCAAGGCAGATGCTTGGGCGGGATCTATTGGCCAAGCCTTGTCAGCTGGTACCTTCAAGCCTTTTGGCAACACTGACCGATGGTGGTTTGCTTGCAACCCCGACGAATAGTCGTTCAGGAGATTCATCGGCTGGCTTCTGAGAGAGCGAGTGTGAGAAGACGCAGATTCCACAGGACTCCAGGAGAGCTTTATAATGCCCTTGGTAGCTCTAGAAAGTCGTTTTCCAAGACCGTCGCCATGATACAGAGACAGGACCAGCCAGTACTCGGACGCACAGTGCACGGAGCCCATGGCAAATAACGCCGTCGCCAAGGGAAGCGAGAGGCTCCATCCGACAACAGCCACCAAGAAGCCGTTTGATGTGATTCACACGACGTCGACATCGATTGACGAAACCCTGTCGGCTACGAGGCCCCACGGGGCGAGGCCCCGGAGAATTGTTGAGACGCAACATGGGAGGGGCGTGCAAGATGCTGCACAAGTGGAGTTTGTCCGAAGCATGACAAACGAGGAAACCTCGGTCATGGCAAACAGGGGCTTGATGTGTGCGCGTAGCTCTCGGGGCTGCTTGGAGATGGCCGCATTGATGGACGATTGAGGCAGAACGGTGGCTGTTTGTCGGGACTTGTTGAGTCGAAATACCACGGCCAGGGATGCCTTCTACGTGAACGGCCGACTGCGGATGACGAGGCCGCCGGTGCAGGCCGACGCACAGCACACAGTTCTTGTATTGCTCAGGGGCGAGTCGGCAGCATGAGCACGTCTCCAGATTGTATGTTGAGGAGCGCAGTCGTAAAGCACAGGGATGCAGTGAGCAAGGAGCGGACACGGTGATTTTTGTGAGTGAGCAACAGACGAGCTAGGCCATCTTTTGATGTTTTGCGACTCGCAAGCAGCCTGTCTCGAGTAGGTCCCTCAGGGGCGTCAGTCGTCGCCCGGCTCGTCTCGGAGATGGACCTGAGCCGGCACCTGTACGCAGGTCTACGAGCACTGGCGGCCCTCATGTGCGGACCCAGCAACGACCTTTGATCCGCACGAGGCCTCGCCGCCGGCCTCTCAGCCGCTCGGCGATGTGTCGGAGTGACGACATGCCAGGGCTAGCTCGGTGTCGACTGGGGCAGTGGATATCAGATCGATCTAGATGTCGCGCTAGCTTCTAAAATTAGGACCAGAGACAGGTGACAGGTGACGATGATGGGGTTTTTGTCAACGGGGCTGCCGGCTGCTCGATCAGTCTGTTGGGCAAGCGTAGGTTCGCCGGGCCGGCCTGAGCACAACGGGTCCTTGAAGACAGCGGTGGACAGACCTCGCAGAGCTGCGATGGATGACGCTGCAGCCTGTCCGTGTCCGACAAGGGCCGCCAGTTCAAAACGACGGGATGACGCCCAATCGGGTACCCCGTACCTCGACACATGGAATGGCTCTCGATCACGGCATGCAGACGTTCGGTACCCCGTACCTCGACACATGGAATGGCTCTCGATCATGGCATGCAGACGTCCGGCGCGCCTTGTGCATCGCGAGAGCAGTCCAGAGTTCGGCCCGCACACCGAAGAGCCAGTTATCGTTTGTCTGGTGATTCGCATGGCTGGCGGGCCGCAACGAGGCACCTCTGGGTACGTCGTTTGGTCGGTGTCGCGGGAGACGAGACAGAGGGAACACGAAGCCTGGCCGCATCCAGAAGTCGACGGGTCGTCTCATGCCGCAGCGCCCAGGACAAGCACAGGGCCCCGGGCGTCTCGAGTCCTTGCAGGCCGTCTGGCTGGTGTTGTTGCACGACATGGTGACTCAGGCAACTGCCCCTCATGTCGCCTCGCCGTTGCCTTGCGAGGAAACCCGCCCTCACCGACA
The DNA here is from genome assembly GCA_024340505.1 of Tolypocladium nubicola. NCBI lineage: Eukaryota > Fungi > Ascomycota > Sordariomycetes > Hypocreales > Ophiocordycipitaceae > Tolypocladium > Tolypocladium nubicola. The sequence goes on from JALHCA010000403.1 coordinate 15,128, forward strand.
CCCAGGCCCGGGCGAGTGTGCGGAAGGAGCGTCCAGCCGGTCACAGGGCGGCCTCTGATTGGACGCAGCCACACCGAAGGTTAAAAGTGAGGCGAACCACCCAGCTTGGCCAGGGCGAACCACATGGCCTGGCGACGTGGACTGAGCTTCTCCAAGCCTCCGTGGGTGGCTGCAGGCCATGGGCGAAGCCAGATTCTTCGCATCGACGACCAGACCGCTGCCAGAGCCTGGAAGCGGTGCGACCCAGCGTCCCCAGTGCCGTGCGCCGCGTCGCGCAGAATGAGCATGAGCCAGGGTCATCGGGCTCGCCTGGACACTGTTGACCGTGCTGCGCGCCGGCTCGACGACGCCCGGCCTCGACCTTCTCGAGCACCGCCGTTGTTGGGCCCGGCTCGCTCCCTCTGCACCACACTCGGCTGGCCGCAGCCGTCCTCCCATGCACGTCTCTCGTACCTCTTCCACACGTCGCTTCGGTCGGGACAGCGCATACGGACTGCCGAGTTGAGGCTCGCGTTTTCCTCTGTTGCTTCTGTGCCCCCCGAGCCGTCATTCGCCGCTGTCAGGGCCGCCGCGTGAGCCTTGCGTTCCGTATTCCCTCCCACGGACAGGGCATCTGACCCCGGCTGCCCGATCCGGGCCAGGACAAGGGAGTGGCAGAAAGGGAGTGGGAGTAGGACGGAAGGCTCTCGCCCTCACCCGGTGCGGCTCAATCCGCGGATATAACTGGACTCGTCTCGCCTCGCCTCGCCTCACTCTCCTCCGCTCCACCTCGAAGGCGCATCAACCTGCCGTCCCTGAACGCCAGGCAACCTACTACCGCCCAGCAGGCGCGCCGTCGCCGACCAACGCCCCGAGCCTGGCCCTACTCGACTTCAGCCCTGGCCTGGTTCCTTCTCTAGAGGCTCGTCTGATGCGTGCTTTTTGACACCGGAGACGAATTTCTACGACTGAAATACAGCTTCGAGCCTCCAAAGACACCTCGTTCAGACACCGTCACACTTCATCATGAACCCTCAGTATGGGGACCCCCGGCCGGCGGCCCAGTCCGGGAACCAGATGCCCATGCCACCGCCATGGAACATCTACAACTTCTACGTCGCGCCTGCCAAAAACGACCCCTGGACACCTACAGGTCTTATCCAGTCACCTGCGCCAGACGATGAGCCCGATGGCTCCTTTGCTTTCACCCGACAGCGTATTCCCCAGAACAACTACTTGGAGTACGGGAACACTGCCTCGCCGTCGGACTGCACTACATTGCCTGGCGACTCGGGCTATGGAGGCAGCCGCCCCACATACAGCGTTGCGACCGCATCCGCGCATGGGGACGATGCGGTCCTGGACGCGCAGATGGGTCGCCGTACCGATGCTGCTTCATTCGTGCCGCGACGACACGCCCATTCGCTGCAAAGACTTCGCTGTGGAGAATGCAACGCTTGGCTGAAGAGCCAGGGTGACCTCAAGTACGCTTCGCTACCCATCTCATGCTCCTCTTGCTGGCCACGACGGCGGTGTGCTGACCAAAACCAGGAAGCACCGACAGCGTCATTCGAGACCGCACTTGTGCCCCTATCCCAGCTGCTCCAAGGCTCGACAGGGATTCAGCACCTCGAACGACCTTGTTCGGCACAAGAGATGCGTTCACGCGGAGCACAACCTCCCCGGGCGCTCGTTTGTCTGCCATCATTGTCATTCGGGCGGCAAGCACCCCAAGATATGGCCGAGGGCAGACAACTTCCGTTCCCACCTGTTTCGTGCCCATCAGATGACGCTCAAGTTTGACGATGACCACAATGAGTACCTCTACCGGTACGTTGGCCCGTGTATCCCTGCCTTTGCTCATCCTGACAGACGTGCAGACCGACGACTCAGACGAACGATCTCGAAGGCGTAGGGACTTCGGTCGGATTCATCGATCCCCAAACCCGGCCCATGAGCCTCCAAGAGTCCCCCGTCTTGTCGGATTCGATGGCGCCATTCCGCGGGGACCAGTTCGCCCAAAACCACGGACCGCTCACAACACAGATGGGAATCAATCCAGCCCTTTTCCAGCAAGCTCCCGCAGAGGTCGACCAGAGACCAGCCGGCGAAGAGGGCCGATACATTCACCCGGTAGTCTTGAGAGAATCCGTCGGTGAGCCCGGCCAAGAGTACGGTATGCAGCAAGGTCCGGCCTACGCCGTCGATGCCCAAGGCTATCCTCACGTACAGCTTCCGGATGACGGCGGCCGCCATGATGCTGGCCGGTACCTCCCCGTCGCCTCACCAGGCCACGCCGAACCGACCGGGGAGCCGACCGCGCATACAAACCGGGAGAGCTGGACATCAGACAGGGCAGGTTCCAGTGAGTCCACCCAACCTGGGCTTGATGATCTCAGCGCCGACATGGCAAACTTGCAGCAGTTCCAGCGCGAGCCGGACAGCAGCAGCCCAGTCGTGGATTTTAACAGGGATCCTCCCACTGGAATCGACCCGAATAACTCCCAACTTTTCAGAATCCTCCAAACGCTCCCCAGGGGCCTCATTCGGAGGGTACTTCGAGGGAACGGACAAGTCACGGAGGGTGGGAGTCGGGCCGATGACGAAAGGGCCCAGTTCGACTGCGAGGAACCACATTGTGGCAAGGCATTTGTTCGACAGTGCGAGCTCAAGTAGGTCCCATCTATCCCGATCATGCCTCCACCGCTCATGCATTGGCAGAAAACACAAAAAGAGGCACGACAAGCCCTACGGATGCACCTTTAAAAGCTGCCCGAAGAGGTTTGGAAGCAAGAACGATTGGAAAAGACACGAAAGCAGCCAACATTTCCAGCTTGAAACATGGACCTGCGACGAGCCCGGCTGCAAAAAGACGTTCCAGCGGCGGGAAAGTTTCAAGAACCATCTCCAGAAAGATCACGGCATGAGCGACGTGGGCACCGTCGAAGAGAAGCTGGAAGCATGCCGGCTGGGTCGTCACTGCGACCCGCGGTTCTGGTGCGGATTCTGCGTCCAATTCGTCGTAATCGACGCCAACGAGAGAGGGGGCAACTCGTGGACCAAGCGGTGCGACCACATCGACAACCACTTGTTCGGCAAGGACGGCCTGCAGCGAAAGTCAATCCAGGAGTGGAAACATCAAGACGACGAGAAAGAAGCGCCGCCGTCGAGCACGGAAGCTGTTGGCGCCCCAGTCGGCCCCCCCCGGTGCGGAAAACGAAGCAGCAGCACCGACGCCAACACGCGACCTCGGAAGAAGGCCCGGACGCAAATATACATGTGGACATGTGTGAGTCGCCGCTCTGCCCACCGCAGCAGCCAGCTCGCTTCCGCTGACCGCCCACAGTGCAATTGCAATTCGACGATAAACCTGAAGACGTCGTCCTGCTGCTTCGAGTGCGGCCACCAGAAATGCGGGCCAAACTGCCGTGTAGAATACGTTTCCCCAAAAGACGAGGCGTTGGGCGAGGAAGAGACGGACACGACTCGGCCGACGGACAGGGGTACCGCGGGCGATTCGGGACACGAGGGCGTAGGGTATGATTTGTGATGACTGAGAGAGCATGCCTGATGCAGGATGGTTCGCGCTCTTATTTTCATGGCGGCGTTCGGAGGAAGGGGACATGGGTGTAGCGTCGACGTGTTTTCCTTTTGTAGGGGAGGAGGGATTGGTATTGGTATGGCGACGGATGGTTGATTGTACTTTACTCAGTTTGGGGATAGGTCAATCGACTGTTTGTCTACGACGCGGTACTACATCAAGGCGCCCAAAGGAAGCATCCTGGTCCCCCAGCCTGTCCGCACTGGGGTCAGGACAGCCGCCAGACGTCAAGCGCCAGTGACCCCTTGATCCATGAAGGACGGTGCTCGTGTCACGGTTGCTTTCCCCAGCCCTGCCGGGACCGACGGTCCTGAACCGCTGCTCCTCTATCTGATGCTTGTGCTACCACTGCGCCCGCGACGGACAGTCGTTACGGAGCGGCCGATGCGCGGCGCCTAAAACAGTGACCGACGGCCTCCCTGGGTGCCCAACCTGACTTGAGTGCTCACGCCGACCCTGGGCGTTGAGACATGCGGCGCCTACGGACGCTGGACGGTTTTGGGCATGCGCACCCTGCCTGATGTTTACTAAACGCCAGGTCGTTGCGACATGGGCGCGTGGTCGTGGACATGGGCACTGGCAGGGGTCTCGTGAGGACTGGCAGGGGCCTCGTGCGGAGGAGGTGCTCGCGGCTGGGCACCGCTCTCTACTGGCTTGCTTTTACGGGATACGGACCCGGACAGCTGCTTGTTGGGGCCATGTTGTGTGACGTCGCGGATTCCGCTGAGGTTGGGGAGAGGTGACGGATCGGCACATGGGTGTGGGCAGGGCTCCTTGCCGCAGCACACCGCGAAACATATCTGCTTGTGGAGGAGACTGGGGGGCCGACGACAGCTGTGATGAGATGTGCGACGAGCCACGATGCAGTGCGCCAAGAACAGAGCACCAGCTGGCTCGGCGTTCCGCCCCCAGCGCTGTACGGAGGACTCGAGGGCGCCACGATGCGAGTTTCTGCCGGGGCCGTTGCGGAAGTAGCCGCGGGCGGGCTCAGGGCATGGCCGCGTGAACACGCTGCGTGGCGAGGCTGAGCATTCACTGACGGACGGCCAAGCCCGCGGGGGTGGACGAAGCTACTGGAGCAGGCTTCGAGATGTCGACCGGTGAGGGACTGGTTGGAATGGGCAGAGGCGACGGCGTCGGATGCATCGCTAGGCCAGATCTGCGGAGGGAATGCCTCTCGACAGGCCCCCGGACCAGAAATAGGCGCACGGGTACGTGTGCGCTGGCGCCGCGGAAGTCGTCCGCGGACCTGTCGAGAGGAGAGGGAGGGCGCATCGAGGGCCGCGCCGGCGAAGATGTGTTGGTGGCTTGACCATAAGCAACGTCCGTGCTCGACGGTGGTGAACTCGCTGCCCGCCAGAGCTGGAACTTCAGCTCGCAGCCATGCAGCACACGACGGCCTTCTGGTGTGCCTGGAGGCCGCGAGCGCAGGCCGGCGGCGGTCTGAGTTGAGTCGGCCGGGACCCCTAAGCGCCCGGCCACTGCCGCGACGGTGACGCGACGGGCTCGCGCATCGGGGCCGGCAACGCCGCCCGGCCGGAGGGCAGGAGGGCATGGCGCCGTGGCGCCTGTGGGTTGGGCAGATACGAACGAGGGCGGCGAGCAGATCGAGGGAGGTGCTTGCGGCGTCCCTGAGACACGGTGATGCTGATGGGCGACGCCGACGCCGACGTCGACGAGAGCGCGGCCCGCCGGGGTGGCGCTGGCAGCAGTCGAGTGCCCAGCAGGCCCAATCCGCAAAGGGAAAGCCTCCAGAAACCGTCTGGCGACGCGGAGCGTCCGGTGCGACGCCAATCCCGGCAGCGCATCGCGTCGTCGAGCAGCCATGGCGGCGGCCGTTGCGTACGACGGGGCAGAGGACGAACGCCATGTGGCCAACTGGGACGTCTCGTCAGTCGCAGGCGAGGTGGGTGGTGTGCGAGGTCCGGGGTGGAGCGGGTAGCGGGTTTCGCGTGCGGCTACGCCCTGATCGATGCCTGGTGCCAGCGCCCGCCCTCGTCCAGCCCCGTGCCCAACCAAACCTCCACCTCCACCTCCTCGACGCGCGACGACCTAACCTCCGCGACCCCGAGTTGCATCGAGAGAGCGTCTGAGATGTGGGAGGGACGGAGGCAGCAGAGGGACGACGAGCGGGGCAGCCTCGTCTGCCGGCGAATCGCCCAGGCTGCCCGTCAGCGGAGCTGCAGCGACCCGAACGTCGAGACCTGCATGCACGCCCCCTGTCTGCAGCGAGTGCCAGGCCCGAGGGACGTACGTGCTGGACGCCTCGTCGGGAGCCCAGCCGTGTGGTGGCAGCGGATTGGACTCGCCTCCTGGGGTGAGGTGCCCGCCAATCCTCCACCTGGCCAACCCGACCCGTCGACGCATCGTCCACTCGCGGCGCGGCGAGCAGGCGAGCGCTTGGAGCACTCGGGCTCAGACAAGCCACCCATGCAGCAGCCATTGCACCCGTTCACGAGCAGGTGCCCCGGGGGAGCCTGAGGCATCGAGTGACGTGGGCAGAGGCCGGCCCGTTCCCAAGACACCCGCTGCGGATCGCTTTGCCGTTCCCGGCGCGTTGGTCCTGTCTGCACACCACGGACACGGCCTGCAGCCCCTGAGTCCAAGTCGCCCTCACGCTGCGCCTACCCGTTGCGGCACCGTGGCCTGGCAGCCCGGCAGATGCGAGAAGGCGTGGGCCCCATCGCGACGGGCTGTCATGCCCCAGGCGGACCCCCTACGACGACTGTGAGCGCTGCTGCTCGCCGCGTCGGTGGCCCCGGTGCTTCGCTGAGCGCGGCGAGGCGTCGTTGTCTCGAGGGAACAAGACACACGGCGGCCCGGCTTCCAGGGTGTCTCGCAGAGAGCAACGCTATTGGGGTCCCGACAACGCGGAACGCAAATGGACCATCGCATGCAGCTGCACACTCCGCAGAGCGGACAGGGGCTGCATCTCAAAGTCTGACGCCGCAGGCACAGTATACCTGCTGTGCCTCGTAGGCAGCATGAGGCTTGGCGCGCCCGGTGGCCATCTGGGACGTGAGGTGCTGCGTCGGCAGGCCGCCATGGCGCTCGAGACTCGAGGAGCCTTCCCCATGGCAGAGCTTGGAGCCCAGGACTCCAGCTGGACGCTGCCGCTGCTCGACGGCCGCCTCTTGCTGTGGCTTCTCTTATTAAAGACGCCTCTCTCGCTCGACGCACCTCCTGCCTTTACATGTCTCCATGTCATCTTGCCATTGTCCCTTGGCCACTTTGCCCCCAGCACTGCAAACGCGGTTGTGCCTCTGTCCCCCCCC
>JALHCA010000404.1:0-18018 GCA_024340505.1 Tolypocladium nubicola
TCCTCCTCCTCCTCCTCCTCCTCCTCCTCTGCCGCAATCGACGACTCGACGACGCTCAACACCTCTCCACGGCTTGAATCCCCGACTGTGGCCATCACGCTCTGCCGTGCTCCTCCCGGACGTCCTCCCCGTACGCACGTATACATATTTCGAAGCGACTACTTGTCGAGTTTCAGCCCTGCCCCTCAATCGACCCATCACCGCCGTCGCATTTCGATCTCGACTTTGACGACGACACCGCCAGCAGCCATGGCCAAGCCGCGGCTGATCATCCTCATCCGTCATGGGCAGTCCGAGGGCAATAGTAAGTCGCCTACGTTCCCTTCACCCTGCGTCCTTTCCGGTCCCGTCCCGGCGTGCCTTGCCTTGCCTGTGCCTCGATAAAACATGCGGCTCGCTGACCCACCACCTCCAGAGAACCGCGAAATCCACCAGTCCATCCCCGACCACAGAGTCAAGCTCACGCCCGATGGCTGGACCCAGGCCCACGAAGCCGGCCGACGCCTGCGCAACCTCCTCCGCCCCGACGACACCCTCCACTTCTTCACCTCGCCCTACCGCCGCACCCGCGAGACCACCGAGGGCATCCTCGCCACGCTCACCTCCGACGATCCGGACCCCTCGCCCTTTCAGCGCTCCAGCATCAAGGTCTACGAGGAGCCGCGCCTGCGCGAGCAGGACTTTGGCAACTTCCAGCCCTGCGGCGCCGAGATGGAACGCATGTGGCAGGAGAGGGCCGACTACGGCCACTTCTTCTACCGCATCCCCAACGGCGAGAGCGCCGCTGACGCCTACGACCGTGTGAGCGGCTTCAACGAGAGCTTGTGGCGGCAGTTTGGCGAGGACGACTTTGCCAGCGTGTGTGTTCTGGGTATGCCCACGACCGTCTTCGGGTTCCATCTGAACCTGGGCTAACGTCAATTGGTACAGTCACCCACGGGCTCATGTCCCGCGTCTTCCTCATGAAGTGGTATCACTTCACCGTCGAGTACTTTGAGGACCTCCGCAACGTCGACCACTGCGAATTCCTCATCATGCGCAATCAGAACAACGGCAAGTTCATCCTCGAGAACAACCTGCGCACCTGGTCCGAGCTTCGCCGCGAGCGCAGCGCCGTCGCCATCAACGCCAACAAGGATAAGGAGGAGGCCAGGGTCGACCGCTCCAAGGCCGCTGTCGTGACCCGTCGCTGGGGTGGTTGCCCCAACGGGTGCAATCACACCAACCACTACAAGAAGCGCCACGATCTCGAGGCGTTGCGGCAGAGGGACATTGAGCGCAGCGGACTACCTGGTACCAATGGCAACGGCGGTAGCGGCAACAGTAGTAGCGGCAACGGGATGACGATTGCGAGCAGGCGGCAGCGGCAGCACCACGCCATCAGCTCTGACGACGGCGACGACGAGCAGAGCGACCACCGCGCCGCCCCCGACGTCGAGGTCGAGGTCACGCGCACCCTGGAGGAGGTGCTATCCTCCCCCGACGGCACACCCTCGTTCATCTCCGCAGAGGACCGCCTCCGGGCCCTCAAGTCGCCCCACCTGCATATCGGCCGCGACTTTGGCGGCACCTACTCGGGCTATGCCTCGCTCGCCGGCAGCGACACTGACGGCTCCTCGGACGAGGCGCAGCGGCGCCACCGCGTCGCGTCCATCAACGCCCGCATCCGGTCTGCCAACGGGGGCGGCACCGACGACCGCCGCGGCGACGCCAACGACCGTGCGTTTGCGAACCGTCTAGGGGATGCGGACCTCCGCGGGTCAGGGGACGGTCCGGACATGGACGACTTGGACAAGGCGGAGAGGGAGGACCGTAGCATACAAGGGAGCGTTTACTAGCGGATATTGAAGAGCACATGCCATTATGGGAACCAGTTACGGAAAAGGAGTTATTGGGTTTTGGGCAGCGCTTGAGCTATAGAGCTGTACACAGCGTCATACGGGGATATACCTACGATACATCACATGAAATGATTCCGTTCAATTACCTTCCGTCAATCACCACACGCATAGAGTCCCCAAATGGTCTTCCATTCCAACGCCGCTCTCGGCGACGTCCAACTCTAGCTACCCTTTCGGTCTCTTTCCCACCCCCGGCCATGCAAACGCGACAAGACAAGGATCCGGAGAGAAGCCAACACGCACAATAGACTCAACAAGTAGGGGATCAACCCCCGCGTCGCCATGCAAGGTCCGTCCTCCGCCTCCTTCTTCGCCCTGAGCCGCCCTCCATTTCAACCCAGCCGTCTGGAATTTAAAAAGAAAAAAAAAGGAAAAGAAAAAGAAAGGCACAACTCCAAGCACAAGGTCCCTCGCGGAGAATCCCTCTCATAAGGGTGTCCTTCCCTCTCTAGAGGAGGCCCAGAGCGGGGACAAAAAGCGAAAGGGGAAGCGTACAAAAGTAACACAGGGACAAGTTGGATATATAGCGGCGCTTTCGCATTCCATGGCGAAGGAAAGAAAACAATGAAACCCCGGTGTCTCCGTGCTGTATGCAAGTCAAAACAGGCGCCTCTTTCATTTTTTTCGTTGGGAGTAGAGTCCCCGGTCAGGGCCCCGAGAAGGTTGGTTCCTGTCGAGAGCCAGTATCGCGGCACGAGCTGAGGAAACCAATTTTCAGGAAGCAAGAAGTAGCAGGCCAGCCGTATAGAGGCGTCCATGTTGCGATGAGGTTCAGGGAGATGATGCCGCGGGCGGATGCGACACGTCCCGCACCAGAAGTCGCAAAGCTAGCCCTGTCAAAAGAACTTGGCCATGGCTCTGCTCAGATCGATAAAATCAACGGGCTTCGTGACGTAGTCGCTGAATCCCGCGGCGATGCACTTTTCCTGGACGTCTGACATGACGTTGGCGGACAGAGCAATGATGGGCATCTTGGAGAAGCCTCCCACCCCCTCCCACTGCCGTATCTCGCGGCACGCTTGGTACCCGTCCTTGCGTGGCATGTGGAGGTCGCACTGCCAGGTCTTGTTAATTCCCTGCTGCGCACGATTCGTTGCTAGACTTCGTGGCAATGACTTACCAGAATAAGAGAGTAGTGCTTGTGCGGCTTCGAGAGCACCTTTTCCGTGCATTCCACGCCGTCGACGGCAACATCCACCTCGACACCGATCTTCCTGAGGTACTTCATCAATACCTTCTGGTTGACTGGGTTGTCCTCCACCAACAGCACTTTGTATCCCTTGTTGCCCATGCGACGCTCGATTTCCTGGTAGCTCGCCTTCTGGCTCTCCACCATCTGCTGCGCCGTGGATCGATTCCGATCCGTGCTCAGGTCCCGTACTTTATCCGGGTCGAAGATGACCGCAAAGCGCGAGGGCTTGACCGGCTTGTAGATGAACGTCACCAGGTTGTCCGTGAGCAGACGCTCATACTTGGTGTCTGTCGCTTGCTTCATTACAGCCTGACGCTGCACCGAGTCGGAGAGGATGAGGATGGTGGTCCTGTCAATCTTTTTCGACTTGGTGATTTGGTCCATCACGTTGATGATGGCTTCGGCGGAAGCGAGGTTGAGGACGATGTGAGTAAACTTGATCGGATCGTCACCGCCAATGAATTTCTGCGCCTCCTCGACCGTGGCAAGGGCCGTTATCTGATGCGGCACTTCCTTTGGCAGGGTCATTTCAATGTGCTGCGCCGTCGCTTCCCGGCTGTGGTACTGTGGGCATATAATGAGGATCGAGTACATGGGCGGGCGGAAGTCTGGGGACGGTTGGCCGTTGTCATCAGGGGTCACCGTTCTGCCTGGAGAGCCTCTGTCCGAAGGCATCTCCAGCCTCATCTGAGAAAGGTCTTGCCCGCTGGCCTTGGCAGCTTCACTAAAGCGAGCCAAACCTGTATTCACAGACGTAACAGATGACCCGTCCGTAAAATGTGATCTGCTGGAGTGAACAGAGGGATTAGAGCTGCCAGTCGACGTCACGCCTGGTGACGTGTAGTTGGCATCGGAAGCGCCCTGGTTGGCGCTTTTGGCGTGGCGCAGCTGTTCCACCGCTGGCAATTGCTTGAGATTTCGGGGCACGCTCTCTGAAGAGTCGTGTCGGGACCCGACAGAGATTGTTGATGACGGACTGCCAGGGAGGTTGGGATGGTCCTCTGGTGTTGGCAGGGCGAATCGGGCCGTAAATGTAAAGGTAGACCCCTTCCCTAGTTCTGCGGTTCCTTCCATCTTGCCGCCATGGAGCTCAACGAGTTGCCTGGAAATGACGAGGCCCAACCCGCTTCCACCGTGCTGTCTCGTGCTGCTGCCATCGATCTGGCTAAAGGGCTTGAAGATGAGATCGGCCTCCTCCTTGGAGAACCCTCGGCCAGTGTCGGTTATGGCGAACTGAAGAGTAATCTCGTGGTCGTATTGATCCGAGAAGTCTTCGGTATAAACTCGGCATCGACTAAACACCTCTCCCTCGGTGGTGAATTTGATGGCATTACCAATGACGTTGAGCAATACTTGCCGAATCCGCACCTTGTCGCCTTTGACCCAGGCCGGAACCTCGGCGTCCACGAGGTAGTTGAGCTCGAGGCGCTTCGCGATCGCCATCGTCGAAACGAGCTCGTTGACATCTTCAATCAGAGATCGAGTGTGGAACCATTCATACTTGAGCTTCATCATGCCGGCATCAACCTTGGACAGGTCCAGGATGTCGTTGATGATCATGATGAGGCTGTTTGCGCTGGTCTGAATCGTGTTTGTATAGTCGCGCTGCTCTTCATCCAACGTCGTGTCTTGGAGGAAGCTGACCATGCCGGATATTCCAATCAGTGGAGTCCTGATTTCGTGAGACATGTTGCTCAGGAATCTACTCTTCGACTCCATGGCCTCCTTGAGTTTTGTCTCGAGGATCTTATGGTCATTGATATCCGTGGCCGAACCGAAGTAGGAACTGGCGCCGCGGCCAAAGTCGATGGTATCGATCTCTACGCAGCGGATGAGGTGCCAACGATACTCTCCGGTCTTTGAGCGCAGGCGGACTTCAGTCGTGTAAGAGAGTCTGCCGCTGGTGTCAGTGGTCACCTTGATGATGCCTTTCCTTGCCAGCTCCATCAAGTCCGCAGACGGCAGCTCACGGCCCAAGTCGGTACCCGAGCTGCTGCTTCGGGACGGCACTGAGCGACCACTCTTGGAACCGTCTCGGGGGTTCGGCGACTTCGATGATCGAATGGTGCCAGACGTGGGCGTTGCTTCGGAGAATTCAGATCCATCGTTCCTTTTGCGCTGCACATTGCCTTTTTGTTTCGCGTATTTGTCGATTGGGATGCGACATTTTGCCAAGTCTTCTGGATGCACGTAATCCATGAAGCCCAGGTTCAACGAATCATCAAAGCTTTGTCCGGTGTATGATAGCCACTGCTCGTTGGCAAACGTGATGCCCTCGTCTTCGGTCGCCGTAAATATGATTTGCGGAATCAGGTTGGCCAGCAGGCGGTGCTTGGCTTCCGATGCCTCAACCTCCTCTTGCCGGGCCGCCCTCAGCTCGGCAATGTGTTGGTCGTGGATGTCCATATACGAGCCCAGGAACTGCATGATGACCCCCCTCTTGTCCTTGGAAGCAACCGCCCTGGCATAGAACCATCGGTATACGCCATCAAATCGCTTGATACGCACCGTTCTGGAAAATTGCTCTCCCGTTCGCAGTGAGTGTCCCCATGCCTTGAGATATCCGTCGCGATCATCTGGATGAATGCTTCCCCAAGGATCAGCAGACAAGTCTGCGACGGTCTGCCCACGATATGACAGAAAACGGCTATTCACCCATACAGTCTCACCAGTCTGCGGGAGGGACACAAAAACATGAGCCGGCAGGGAATCGAGAATGAGGCCCTTTAATCTGTCAGAAGGGGGTGGCATGTCCGCCCCCAACGTCGTCAGAGTGCTGGTGCGTGGCGGCGCGGACGGAGTGGATGGTGGCCTGGCAAGGCTAGAGCTTGGAGGCAGCGATTGGAAGGTCGCGGCAAAGTCTGCGCCATAGCTGTGAAGTACGGTGTGGCCTAGATGGGGCCCGGGCCCTGGATCAGTCTTTGCAGGCTCTAGATGTCTTTCGGCTGGCTTCGATGTCGCAGCTTCCTCTGGCTCGTCGATGCTCGCCTCTTGCGTGTTCTTGGCAGCGGGGTCCTTCCGAGCTTGCGCAGTGGCGTCGTCGACATCATGGACAGGCTTGTCAGTCAGCAGCTCCGGGCTCAGGAGGTCTTGCGAAGGCCTAGGGGCCAATAGCAAGGAATGCCTCTTCTCCCCGGGTGAATTTTCTTTGGATCCTGCCCTTGAGCGCTGGTTTCCGGGGCCCCAGACCTCCTGCCTAGCCGACGCTGGCCTTTGCTTGCTGTTGAAGTAGCTCTCGGCGCCTTGGGAAGTGGCTGCTGGACTGCCGGCTGGCTGTCGCTTGTCGACGAGGTAGTTGAGAGACCCTTGCTCCCACCCAGGCGTTCCGAGCGGAGAGCCTGTGGCGCTCTTCGATACTCCTGAATAGTCGCTTGGACTCGTCATGCTGCCGCCCAGGGACTGTTGCTGGGCGCCTTCGCCCGACGCCAGGTACGGAGTATTCTCAATATGCCGTGCGAATGGTGCAACGGCCCCAAAGCCAGCAGTCTGTGGTCTCCTACGCTGGATGCCAGCCAATTCAGTCTCCAGGTTGGTATAGTGTCGGCAAATGGAGAAAGACGTAGCCATGTGAGGCGCAAGGTGCTCCAGAGAGTGCCTCAGATTGGATGGGTAGGGTATGATGGGACTCAGGATGGACAAGATGGCAATCGGAGCCGGCTTGTCCTTTGCCAAGTGCTCCGGCGTCAGGCGATCGGATTCCGGGGGCCCTTTGCGATCCTCGCTAGCGTCGTCCTTGATCAGGGACTGGGATCGCTGCTCCATGACCGTCGTGTCTAGTTTGAAAGGGCGTGTTGGCCTCGAAAGCAGTACATGCGTTAGGGGTATGTGCAACACAGTCCAGGAGTTGTCGATGCCAATGGCCTCTGGCGGACGCATGCTGGTGTAGCTGGCGGGGGCTGAGCCTGGGTTAAACGAATCTTCGTCAACCATGGCGTCGGTGAAGAAGGGGTTCTCTTTAGGGTCGGCGCGGACCGCCGGCGATGGAGCGGGGGACTGCGACCAAGGAGACGGCGGTGCTTGCTCATATTCCTCGTATTTTGGTGTTGGCGGCCTTGGCTCTTCGTCATCCAGACGGGAGGCGATGGTCGTTGTCTTTTCACCCGTGGTGGCTTTGCCACGTACCGGGCCGGCAAATATGGACGACAGCTTAGAAACAGAGTCTGATCGTTGCTTTTTTGGTCTCTTGGATGGATCCGAGCTGGCCGCCTTGGAACCCGATTTTTGCTCTGCCGACTGGTCCGCTGGCTGGTTCGTGGTCGTCGGGAGATAGGGATAGCTTCGCGTTAGCGCCACAGGCCGACCCCGTTGGAGCACTCGCATGATGCCAGTATGGTCGATGAGGGGATCAGCTTCATAGTCCAGTGCCTGGAGAACAGGCAATACCCGTCCCTGACCCTCGTAGCGGGCCATGAAGGGGGCCTCCCAGCTGGGAATATCCTGCTCCTCCTCGGCGGCATCGTGTTCGACCAGGGCGTCCTTGTTGAGCTTGGTGTAGTCGCGAGAGGCCTCGGCAGGTGACCGAGCTGACGGGAGATGAGTCTTGCTCCTCATCAAGTAGGAGGGTCTCCGGGCCGTGCTGGGTGTCTTTTCCTGCGACTTTTGCTTTTTGTCCTCGTAGGTCGTGAAGGAATGGCGGCTGGCAAGTCCGGGCCGGATGGGCGTGCTCGGCTCGGCAACGTCATCTGCGTTGGCTAGGATGTCGGATATAGCGCGCTCGCTGCTCAGCACGGCGCTGCTCAGCACGGCACTGCTTCCTTTGGCCATGTACCCCATGCTGAGGTCATCTTCGTGGTGCTCGTTGTACGTCGCCTTCTGCCCCCACGGCACGTTCTCTATGTCTGTAGTGTCGGCGGGGATGGCCAGCGTCACACGTTCGGCCTTGTACACATCTCTCATAATCTGGACGACAGTGTTCCACCAAGCATCCATGCCGGGCTCCGCACTAAGCATCAGGGACAAATCGTAGAGGTTGGGATCTGGAAAGTCGAAGTTTTCAACATGCGGCGAAGCGCCCGAGGGGTTGAAGGTGTAGTTGGAAGCCGGGGTCGAGTTCTCCGATAGGACCTTGTCCAGCACGCCGCGATATTCGAAGCCCGTGAAGTGTGGCATCCGGAGGCCGGCGGCGGGCGAGGGCAGTGACTTTTGAGGGTACAGCGGGGCAAAGCCGCCAGCAGCCATCCGGGGAAATGGATACGAGGGCGTGCCGGCGACGGGCCCGGGAGTCATGCCGCCACGTACCGTGTTGCCGGACTCGGTGGAGGTGGTGGTGAGGGCGGCCGTGAGAAGGGGAGAGTCGGACGCCGCCGCCTCCTCTGGAATCGGCGACACACGAGCCTTGTCGGGCTGCGTCAGGGGCATGCCACTGGCCGATAGCTCGCGGGTTTCGAGGTCGCGGGCCAGCTTCTCGCGGTACTCGTGGAGCTGCTTCTGCGATGTCGCCGTGCGAGACGGGCTCGTGGCCGTCATGTCCGGGGCGGCAGCGGTGAAGCCCTGGGCGTTGCCGGCAGTAGCAGTCAGCGGCAGACCGTCGTTGACACCGGCACCGGCACCGGCACCGGTACTGGCATGAGTGCTAGCGCCTTCTCCGCCCATCTGCCGCTCCGGGAGCAGCCTGCCCGACGGGTCGACCGGCGAGGAGGAAGAGTAGCTGGAGCGGCGTTGAGCCATGCTGTCACGCGCATCCCCAGGTGATGCTGCTGGTGCTGCGGCGTCGAACGTCACACGTCCATGTCTCGCTGTAGACGGGCTAGATGCGGTGGCGCGCGACGGCTGAGGCTCGGTGGCGGGCGATCGCTTCGGCAGCTTCAGTCGACGCGTCGAGAACGAGGCGGGCGTGACCGTAGACGTCGGGGTCGAGGGCGGAGCCGTCGAGGGCGAGGCTGGCTCGGGCTCGGGCGGAGGCGAAGGTGAAGTTCTCCCGTGGTCTGCCGGGGAGGTCGTGGGCCTTGGCATGCCTCATGCAAGCGGATTGTCGGTCGATGTCGAGTCAGGCAGGCAGGAGGCAGGACGCCGCATCTGCAGGGCAGAGCGAAGGCATACAAGACGTCGTCTTACTCGGTCCGGTGTACCTTGGCTCGCTGCTGCAACGTGCAGTAGGTACTCTACCGTGCCTGAGAAGGGGGCACAAGCAGGCACCGTGGCCAGGCGAGGAGCCGACAGACGCAGGGGCAGCGGATGCAGGTCACCCGCGGTCGTGGCGGCTATTTCTCTCGCGACACCCACAAAGAGGAACGAGCGTGCGCGAGCTGGGCGGCGGCACGGAGGTGAAAACGGTGAGGATACCGTCCGAGAGGAGGCGGGCGGGCAGGCGAGGCAGGCGATACAGGGGGATGCGGCACCGTAGCCTAGCGGACGAGCACGAGTGCAATTGCATGCAGGGTGAGGTAATGGAGGGCAGAGGATCGGGCGCACGTCAGCGTGCGTAGAAGGTAGGCTTGGTAGGCCTACCTCTGGGTATGTCGAGGCCGGCAGGGGAGGGACGGGCTGGCTGGCTGTCTGGCTGGCTGGCTGGCTGGCTGGCTGGCTGGCTGCGGTGGTGGCTTCAACAAGGAACAAGGTGATGGATGTGTGGGCGGAGACACAACAAGCGGGAGGCGGCCGTGGAGCGAGCGGGTTGCTGGTGCTGGAGATGGAGCTGGGAGCTGCAGTGGGTAGCCAGTGGGCTGCGCGCGCTGAGGACCAACTGCAGCGGAGGGCCTGCAAAAGTTGGCGCTGGGGCCAGAGGGGAGACGGGCTATGACGTAGGCGACAGGCCTGCCAGACAGATTAGGACCAGCCGGCGCGGCGTCAGCTTAGGCCAGCCCGCCGCGGCCGGGCAGAGGGAGAGCTGGGCAGGTGGCCAGGGTGTCCATTCGGCCAGTGCGACGAGGTGATGGCTCTCGATGGAAGGGAGAGGATGGAAATACAGCGCGTCTCGGTGCCTCGATGCGCTGCGTTTCATGTTGAATTGGCGGTCATGGGAGGGTTCACAGAGCAGGAGGCAGGGAGTCGGGGAGTACGGAGCGACAGTTGCCTGCTGCAGCATCCATGACGATGCTGCTGCCCCCAGCCTTCTCTTCCAGGGCTGCAGCCGCCCCCTTCCTTTCTTCTACTGCGATGCGGCCCCGATCGAGACACGTCGAGACATCCTCGGCGGATGGCACCATCTGCGTCTGCGCGACCCTACCGCGCCCGCCATTGGCCTCGTCTCCCACTGCCTTGGGCGGCACGCCATCGAAGCGCCGCACGCCGAAGCCCTTGGGAGACGTCGAACAAGCATCGAAGCGAATCGACTAGTGGCCGCTAACAAACGCGCAGCCGCCTGCTGACGGACGGTAGTTGCTAGTTGCTCGACGGTGGCCCGCCACCGCCGTCGTCGATTGCGTCCACGCTGCTGTCCCTCTGTCGCAGCCTGTCGAGCCCAACCCCACACGTCGCTCCCTGAGGCGCGCGCTCCGTATTGATCCGGTGCCGTTTTTGGCGATGGATGGCATCTTCTGGGAAGGCTACGCGCAGCGAGAGGAGCCTCCCTGCGTGGCAGTTGTACCCGAGACGACCCGCCGCCCGTCTTTCGCGCTGCGCGGCACTGCGGCTGCAGCCGAGCGTGCTTCCTTTCTCTGTCGGTCTCATGCCTCCTTGCCGACTGCTGAGCATCACCAACAAGCACGGCCAGCCTCGCCGCCCGTCTCCTTGGGTGCGCCGCGCCGACGAGTAATGAAGACGCGACGGCGCTGATGAGCATGACGCAGCCGCTCCACCTGAAATCCGGCGCACCGCCGCGACGGGTCTGAGTGCCTGGCATGGGCGCCGTCGCCACCGAGCACATTGCTGGACGAAATACCAGGACGGCTGCCGTCAAGGAGGTGCCCAGGTGCCCAGGGCGTCGCACGGCATGCGAACTTTGGTTCAGCCCTCAGCTGCTCGTACGAGCATCTATTTGCGCTGCATTCTCCACCCGGCGCTTCCTGCGCGATGCCGGGGACAAGTCTACAGCTCACCTCGCACAGCAGCGTCGTCGGCCCCTCTAGCTTCTCCGATCCAGGCATGCAGAGAGACACGGCATGACGAGCGGCACGATGCCGGACGCCCTCTGTTGGCTGCCAATTCTGGCTCCCGACCAGGTGGATGGCTCATGGCCCTCCCTGTCGGCGGGGCCGCCGCGTCGCGAGCCGTTTCGGCTGCGCATCGCCCGTGGAGATGGAAATGGCCAATCTCCGGCTCAGGCCAGCGCCAGGAGCCTTCTGTTGTTCGCCTTCCACACATGGAGAATTGGCGAGATGTTGCATCAGGATCATGGCAATTCGCCATGTTGGGCTGTCCGAGCAAGCAAACGGCGGCCAAGCCACCAGACCGGGCTCCTGTCGACACCCATGACAGAACGACCGGCACGCAACGACCTTTGCACCGACACGCCACGACGCTGCCTCCCGTCTGCTGCAGTCACCCGGCCGAAGGGCACGGCGCCGCATCCTGCTCCCCTCTGGCGCCGCCGGGAGTTGCTCGCCATCACGCCCTCGCCTCGCCGCCACGGGAGACTGCATTCCGTGCCCGGCTCATTGCCTCGACGATGCCCCTTGACGGCGGTGGAGATTCAGCCTCATTGTTATCTTGTGCGCGCCGCTGCCCACGTGATGGCCAGAGAGCCGCTAGCGGCAGGATTGCGTCGGTGGCGCGCCATTTGACACCCCAGCCCGCTCCAGATTGGGGAAGTGGGACCCGACGCGCCGCGACACGTGCCCGTTCGCATCTGGACGTGCACCAACCAACGACATGGCACTTGTGGCATGTACAGCCTCAGTAAGGCTGAACCTCTACGAGTACACTTGGTGTCTCGCGTGGGGCCTGCTTGGCGCTCTGCTTTACGAGACTCGTATATCTGGCCCCGGCCGACACTTGCCACGAGGCGCCGCGTACTCGCCAGGCTGACGACTGCTGGATCCGTGGCGCAGCGCCGTACGCATGCATCACGAACGGAGCGGCGGAGACGGAAGACGCGGTTGTGGCAAAACTGTTCTTTTTTGGCAAGGAGGCAGCCAAAGAGAAATCTAATCCTGGTCTGCGAAGAGACACGACGCAGATCAACAGGTACGACTCCTGATTCAGAGTGTACGAGTACTCGCACATCTTCTACCCACCACTTTGACCCGTTAAATCCTCCTCTCAACGAAGCACCCAACCTTCCAAGCCGACGATGAAGCCGCCGCGAAACAGACCAAAACTCCGCGGGGACAGTGCCGGATCTTGCGGGGATCCCAAGCAAACAAGCGCCGACCCATGCCGTTCCCCTTCTTCATCAGCTCATGCCATCATTCTGAACCAAAAGACGAAAGCAAAGCCCACCCCAATATCTCTCCCCTTGCCCGGCGCGGCTCCCAAGCCCGCCCTACACGTCAAACTTCATCTTGAACACGTCGTTGATCCTCTTGGGGTCGGGAGCCAGGCCAAACGATCTGCACGTCTTGAAGAAACACTTCATGCACCCGTTGCACTCATAGGCACTCGCGAAGTAGGGGTAGTCGATGATGGGCTCCTCCGCCCTCTGAAAGTACGGCGGCGTAGGGGCGTACATGATGGCCCGCTCGCGGGCGCCGCTGCTCACACTCCTGCCGCAGAAGGGCTGCGTGCGGGCAATCCAGTAGAGGTGTTTCCGCTTGTACTCTCTCAGGCCCGGCAGGTACAAGTCCTTGCCGAGCTTCTGCGTCGCCCGCCAGGCCAGGTGGGCGGCCTCCATGCCGGAGATGTCGCCGAGGACCGCCTCAAAGGTCTCTGTGATGCGAGTGTGCAGCGCCCTGCCCTGGTTGTACGTCTTCGAGTTCCAGCGCCAGCCGAGGCAGCTGATCATTTTTGCGTAGCTCTCGGCGTCTTTCGCGGTCCAGGTATCTCCGCGGATGGAGCCGTTGTTCTGGTACTGCTGGCCGATGCCGTTGAAGGCCCCCATCATGTGGCTCCCGATGAAGGAGCCGAGGCCGGCGTAGTTGACCCAGCCCGGCGCGCCGACGGCAAAGACGGGCTTCCGCATGATGCCGGCGGGGATGATCAGATGGTTGTGCAGGGGCGAGAAGTAGGGCTCCTGCGAGTGCGCGAGGACGGGCCACTCGTCGCGGCTTTGGGGAGCCTTGCTAAGGCGCGACCAGGTCCGGTTGATGTACCAGGCCTCGAGGTTGAAGTAGTCGTGGATGTGAGTCCACTTCTCCGGCCGCCGCAGCGAGTAGGCATACTCCATGGTGTCATCTTCCCACTGCTTTGTGTCCTTGCCGATGCGGACCTCGGCGCCAGAGTAGAACTCGGCAAGCGACTCGGGCTTGAGCAGGTTGGGGGACTGCGAGCCATGTCAGTATCTAGCCTCCTGAGACGTAACGAGGGCATTCTATAGACGGGAGGACCCACCTTTGGGTATCCGATGGAAATGTCGAGATTGTCGAGCTTGGAGGTGGAAAACAGGGAGCCCTGGGGGCTCATCCAGGGCGTATCCGCCAGCATCTGCCTCCAGCTCTTCTGGATATTCCTAGCCAACTTACCGACGGCTTCGGTCTGGTGCGGCGAGTACTCCTTGCGGAGGTAGAACGAGTCGAGGATGTGTCCGAAGTGCCTCTGCACCCGCGACAGGCACTTTTCCGGAGCCGTGGCATTGTCAGGCTACGAGGTCTAGTGAGCACGATGCTCATCTTGCGATGAATCGTGAGGGAGAACTCACCGTGCCCCACCAATCCCATGTATGGGCATGGTATCTCTTGGCCCAGTCCATGTCCCAGAGCCCCTGCGTCTGGATGAAGGCCTGGAACAGCATGTACGAGCGGACTGTCTCCTTGGTGCGCACTGCCAGGATCTTCTCCAGCTCCACAAAGTACTCTGGGAACACCACCTCGACGGTGTCAATGGTGGTATTGCTGGGTCGAGGGTGCGACTGGATGACATCGTGCAAGCGGAGCCAGGGGTTCATCCCTCCAAGCTCGGCCACGTTCATTTCCCGGACATGGTCCTAAGATTCAGTCAGCTCGCTGCATTTGCCGGGACAGCGGCCGCGGTCCGGGTCAATCTCACCTTGATAATCGCCTTGCCACGGTATCCGCGTTTGATTTTCAAAATATCGCGCTCCAGCTCGAGCAATTTAACGGGGAGCTTGTGCATGTCCTGAACACGCTCCACGTGCGCCCCATGGGCGTGCTCCAGGAACAGAGCCTGGTGCTGCCCATAGACCTGCCAGATGTTCTTGACGCGGTCGAACAGGCGTTCCTGAGGCACGATTGTCTCGTCGTGAGGAGTCACGACAATGGCGGTTTTGGTCTGTCATCGCGTGGCGTGGTCAGCGGGCGAACGAGCCACTCCGACGAAGGGGGGCGTTGAAGGAAGGAAGATCACTTACAGGGTCGATGAGAGACTGCTGGACGGTGAACTTGGCGAATGGGAAGATGCCGAAACGGGCAAGGTTGATCTGGGCGTCGCGGATCATGAAGGCGTCGGTCAATTCGACTTTCTGGGTGGTGTCGATGGCGGGCTGGTACGTGGTGATGTTGTCGTTGCTGCGGAACGGCTTGATGCCATCCAACTTGGCAAAGGCGCGGTGGACCTCCTCCATGAGCTCGAGGAAGTACACGTCCTTGTGCTTGCCCCGGGTGTAGCCCATGCAGGTGTCGTAGTAGCGGGTGACCAGCTCCAGGTTCTTCTCGTCGACGTCTACAGCTCCCTCGAGCTTGAGCTCCGAGTTGGACAGGGACTTGGACACCTCGACGTAGGGCAGAGTGAGGAACCCGCGGACAATGCTGTCCACTTCGTCCTGCATGTTGGTCATGGCGGTCACGACCCCCCTGTGCGCGGGCAGCACGCTCCTTTCCTCGAAGCCTCCGCAGGCCACTGAAGACGGAAGACGGGGTCAGCAAACTGTTGTCATATGAGGGGACGAGGCGCGTCGAGTCGGGAGAAACTCACCCTCATACCAATTGGCGCATTTGTCCAAGTATTCGTGCTTCTTTGAGATGCTCGCGCTGAAATACCGAGCAAGGTCAAGGCACGCCCGCGAGGTACACTCGGTGGCGTTCGACACGGCTTGCATCTTGGGCTGTGTGCAGGTGTTGTCGGCTGTTGATGGGCAGCGATGAGCAGTGTGCAGCTTTGGATACCGCGAGAGGGAGGAGAAAGGTTGGTGGATAGGGGAGGAGGCTGGGCTTTACTAGCCACGATCAGCTCGACAGATCAACTTGAATATTTGTCGTGCATGGGAGGCCCCAGGGACTCTCTTCGGCGCGTCTTGAAAGATTTGTGCGGCTTTGGATATCGTGATAGGGCAGCAAAGGGCTAGAAAGAGAGGTAGGAGGAGAGGGCTATATAAGCTACGATCAGCTAGACGGATTAGCTCGGATGCTTCGTGGGAAGCCCTATGAACTCACACTCGCACATCTTGTCGAAAGTTTATCACACGATACTAGGTGTAGCCCTAACGTGCTGCGAGGCCCATCCGCAAGGCAAACTCAGTCCGTCGGGGCAGAGGCCGTACGTCAAGGTTTGGAGGCTCCGCAGAGGAACTGGTTCGCCAAACGCCATTGCATACCACAGCTTGTAGACAGTCAATCGTAGCCGCGTACTGAAAATCATTGCTATAGAAGGCACCAAAGGCGCCATACAGCACAGGTGGTGTCGTCCTTTGGGATCCAACAGCCGTTGCCGCCAACCCAGACCCAAGCGCCAGCAGCCTCTCAACCCTCGCAGGCAAGTCCTGTTCCGGCAGCGCAGCCGCAGTCCCATGTCCAGCCCCAGGTCACATTCTAACCGCCGATAAACCCTGTCGGACCTCGAGGACAACCCGCCGGACGAGGAGGTCGTGGGGGGTACTCGGGGCCTCCACCCCGCGGCCCCAGAACACAGGCTGGACAAGCAAGCCAGGCCCGTCCAGAAGAGCGTTCCCCCATGGTCCGAGCGAGTCCGAGGTCGAGGAGCGATCGATGAGGCGGCAGAGGAGAAGTGGTCGAAGCCGGGGCAGGCGACGCGCCGCGGGTAGTATTAGGTACGGTCGGCGGCAGCATCTTGCCGGCTGTCCTCGATTTGGAAAATAGCCTTAGAGTCCACAAGTCGAGTTGTCCTCTATTTAGAGAAGTCGCTCCGACGTGCCGCAGGTGCCACACCCAACTGCTAACTGCTAGCTGCCAACACCTCACTTAAATCAGTCGCTACCGGATCTGTTTAGCATTTGCCTTCAGGTGCCGACTTTAGACCTGATACGAGCCTAAGCTGTTGCTTCAAGATAACTCATAGTAGATACAATAGAACGTACACCTTAGGTAGCAAGATGTTAGGTAGTGACTCTCGTTCTATGAAACATAGCCTGGCTCCTAATAGCAAGGGTGACGGTCTACAAAGCGCCCTGGGGGCTCCGTCTGCCGTCCGGCTCGCTGGGTCGGGGGACGCGGCGCGGGAATCCCAGTTTCTGGATCTGGACGCGAGAAATCATGCCGACGATAACGAGCCCAGTGCCCAGTAACACAGCCCACCACTGAATCCTCAACACCTTCACATTGTAATCCGTGCTCGTGGCGTACACCAGCGTGATCAGTAGCATGGGCAGCGCCACGTACCCAAGGATCCGGTGGAACTTCCACACCGACAGCGCCCTCGCCTCGCTCCCGTACAGCGCCGGCGTCGCCCACATGGTAAACCCCAAGATGTACTGCAGGGCCAGGATGGCGCAGGTGATGACGCCAAAGTAGGCGTGGACGGAGTGGAAGTGCTCGCCGCGGCTGGCGTACTTGTTGTACTCGATGACGACGATGCCGGCCACGAGCAGCAGAAGGGCCAGGAGGTTGAGCCCCGCGTGCACGCGCTGGCCGAGGCGCTTCTGCTCCGCGGTGGTGGTGGGCTGCAGGAAGAGCACCGACTGTATGAGGGTGAAGACGGCGAGCGACTGGAGGAGCGGGTGGCCCGAGAAGAAGATGAGCGGCTGCTGGAGGACGTTGGCCCAGATGAGCAGCAGCAGCAGGAAGGCGCCCAGCTGGGCAATGACGGCGGTTCCTGGGCACACACTGTAAGCACAATCCGGCGCGGGAGGCAGGGCGAGCGAGGGCGTACCCATGGTGAGATTCATCCAGATCGATGCGCCCGGACGCTGAGAGGCGTCGCCGGGTCGTCCAAGAAGCGGTTCGGTCTCTGCGGCGTCAGTGCCTGCGGCTCCAGCTCTGGCCGGCGGCCGCGCTGGCATGCCCGTGGCACTCGCCATTTTATAGCAGTCCGGGGAGGCTGGGCGAGCAGGCACAGAGTTGGTGGCTGCGTGAGGCCGGACGCGGCCCGCGAGGCGCGACTCTAGCTTGGTCGAAGGCGTCGTGTAAGTGAAAGCTTAAGCCCCACGGCGCGAGACTGGGGCGACGGACGGCACGCGACACGCGGACCGCGTTCAGGGCAGCTTTGGAGGGCTCGACGCGAGTGAGGCTTCTGCTTTCTGCATCTGCAAAGGAGGAAGATGAAGCTGCGTCGTTGCCCGCTTCTTCACGTGCCACGAGGTTGGAGGATGACGGCATGTTGATGGCGGGGACTCCGGGAGGCGCCAGAGCGGGAGCTTACTTTTGCTCGCCCACTGACTGGCTAGTCGGGGTGCTCGCATGGATGATGGAGTGAGCTATCCGCCCCGCCCCCGCCCCTGGCTGGCCCTTTAGCATTATCCAGATGGTGATATCATCATCGAGGCTGGGGATCACGTCAAAGGCAGTTCAGGTTAGACCAGTCGCATTGTCCGAGATATCCCCGCTTTGGCCAAGGAATCGTGGTCCGGACTTTGGAGATGTGATATGGAGAGATACAGAGTACTTCGAACTGGATCCTTCGACGAGTAATTGCTGTGACACCCGTAGCAACAGTCTCGCCGTGTGGCCGCTATCCTGTCCGTCAGTTGGGGAGTGCTGTGTGTGCAAGGTAGTCGTACCTTTGTCCAACCGTGACCCCTCTGCAGCCCCCCCCCCCCCCCCC
>JALHCA010000406.1:0-16179 GCA_024340505.1 Tolypocladium nubicola
CATTGCGTCGCAGGGCGATGTCGGAGGCATTGTGGCTGAATGTGGGGGGGTGCGTACGAATTGAGAGTTGGGTGCGTATTAATAGAGACTGTCAACTATATTGCGTGTCTAATTCTTGGTCAATATTTCGCGATGTCCCGTAATGTAGCGCCGGTATCGGAGTAGAGCTGTGTACTTTGTGAACTGAAGTCCTACTTGTTCCAAGCCTACCTTGATCTCCTTGCAATCGTTACAATGTCCACCTTCCGCTTGCCTCCTCATGTACCACATCTCTACAGGTTCTCGTGGTGTAATAGCAATTCACAGGGTGCTCTGGTAGCGAAAATAACCAATGCAGCTTCCAACGTCCCTTCCTACATCAGCTCCACACACGTAGAGTGTGCTAGTATATATTAAACAACGTGTAAATAGCCTAAAGGAAGAGGGAAGGCAGAGGGAATAACGGATAAAGGTTTAGGTTTTAGAAATCATACTATGAAATAAGGGGATGTTATCTAGTCAACTATTTGCCTGGTCCTAACACGACATTGAAAATTTTCATCAGGGGATTAGTACATTTCATCATAATAGCCAAGAGCAAGACAGACGACTTAGACCTTTGCCAAGTGCAGGTTAGGCCAGTTGCAGACATTAAGAGATACTTAAGCGTAAAACGTCATCGGGGCCTCTCCATTACAGGGTCCGCGGCTAATTTACTTGGCCTAGCTGGCGTTGGCATAAACATCACTGCCGCCTCACTCGTCGTAGTGTTCATAGAGCTAACAAGCAGACTTCAGAACCCACTTCAAGAAATAAGCTTTCAGCACGCCCACTACCTTCGCTAAATCCGTGGCGATACGCGTCGCTGAGCCTCTCTACTTTGTTGAGGGCGAAAGAACACACCAAAGGCCGAGGGCAAGGGTGCCGAGGAAGTGACCCGGTCGTGCGTGCCGCAAGTCCTGTGAGTAGTGTAAGTCACCCGGGTCGTATGTAGGCGCCCGTAGATTCCTCACATCGTGTATGTCAAAGTAAAAAAGAGGGAGTGGCGACTTAGGCCAACTCTAGCAAAATGGGAGGAAAAACCAAGAGTGTCATTATATAGCTATGGAAGCTCATGAACGGATGAAGGACATAAGGTACCGTCTGGTCTAGGGATCCAGACGCCTCTTTTATAGCACGACAGTCCTCCAAGCCCCTTGCTGTTCCCCTACTTCTTTTGTTTTCTGACTCTGTGACCTGGGGTCTGTACCATCACCCCAATAAACTACACCAGTGACAGGGATAAGGAACGCGCAGATCAAGGAGGGCATGCCTTCCCAGACATACCTACAACAGCTACGCCTATAACCACAGTCACAACAACCCATACTGCACCTACCATAACTCCTACCGTCCCTGACGAAACCGTCAAGGAATGGTGTTGTGCAACGGGTCTGGGAGAGGGCACGAGGGGCTAGAAAGCCGAAGGCTGTGGGAAAACAAGGTCAAGTTCGATGCCCCTGTTGCCTCGAGAGGCAAAAGGGAGAGATATAATACACCAGCCCGAGCCAGAGCCTGGGAAAACAAGGGTCCGGCCGGGGCAGGGCCCGGCAGGGCCAGAAGCCTAGGCAGGGAGGAAGGCGATTGCGTAACGAATGGGGCTAATGTGATGGCGACGGATATACTGGTCCGATGACTTGTGGTGAAGGCCTTGTTTGCGAATGGCTGTCCGAAAGTACTCTCAATGTATGAAGAGTCCGTGCGGCCCGAAAGGCTCTATAGCCGTCGACAGTATCATCTACACAGTCCAGGACTTGAGTTTAACAAACTGCAAGAACTTGTGCTTGGACCGCGAGGACTGCCTTGCATACCATTATGAGGTCACCATAATGCTGATTTTTCGGTTCCGACGGGTTATTCTCTTCGAAATGTCACCGCCACGTCCGAATTACACAACTCGTCTACTCCCTACGCCTTCGTATACGACCGAGCCTGCACGTCCGTCAGGCTGTGCGGCTTCAAGGGTTATCCCGCTGGCAAATAAATCTCCCCTCAGATGCATGTTCCTGATCGAGCGTCTTTGCGGGCAACTCGACAACTGCCTTTCGTACAGCTATTCGCAAAGCACGCAGCTGTGTGCGTGTTCCTCTGCAGATGTCTTGAGCCTAATTCAACGTGTTAGCGGATCTGGTTCTTATTACCTTTACAACCGCGTCTGCGCGTAATCATCAGCCGAAGCACTCATCGGAAGCCCGGTGCGCGAGTAGAGTTTCGGTTGCGGTTGCGTTGGACCTCCCCCATCCTTTATGAGCCTCCTGTCCAACCATATGTAGCCGTTGAGGGCACCTCACGCACACTGCACTTTTTTGTGGTGCCTGAGTGTCGCATGGCATGTCCAGTCAAGTCCACCGGTAATGCAGCAGATCAACTATCTAGTGAGCAGGCCACTGACCTCCGTGCCTAACCGGGCTTCCTGGCCTTTTCAGAGACCATGGGTATGCTTCCTTCTGTATAGCAAGACAGACGGCGATTTTCACCGCTCCAGTTACTCCGTACGTACGAAGCGCTGGTTGGAGATGATTTCATCCTACGAAGTACAGCCTGGGGCATCACGAGAACTGTCTCCGCAACGCGATCCAACAACGGACCGGCATGGGTTCCATGGACTCCGCATTTTCATGTCACAGGGAAGCTGTGTGGGGGTCCCGCAGCTGACGGCTGAGCAACGATGCCGTGGCCCCAGTAAGCGCTAATAGCCGGCTGGGGTTCTGCTCTTCAAACTGAATACTGAACCGGTGGAGTGCAAATGAAGAAAGAGATTTTGTGCTTTGGAAAGAGTAAGATCGGACAAACTGCACTCCGTCATCGGCAACGTATGTAATTAACGCGGATGCTGCGCTTTCTGTCAACGTCGGATGAGTCCAGACTCCACAATGACATGGCTTTTCCGTACCTCCAATTCCCTTCAACCCCGAGCCATGTTTACCATCAGGCCAGCCACGGCGGCCGACGTCCCCCTCCTCCCCGCGGTCGAACGCTCGGCCGGACAAGCCTTCAAACAAATTCCGCACCTCGCCTGGGTCGCAGACGACGACGGCCAGTCAGAACAGTGCCATCTAGAACTGATAAAGAGCGGCGTCTCATGGGTGGCTGTTGACGAATCAGATGCGCCGCTTGGGTTCCTTAACGGGGAACTCCTGGGTGGAGGTCTGCACATTTGGGAAATGTCCGTCGACAAGGACCATCAGGGCAAAGGCATCGGACGAGCGCTTATGAACCAGGCGAAGCACTGGGCAACGAGTCACGGCCTTGCTGCCATCACCCTTACGACATTCCGGGACGTGCCGTGGAACGATAAATTTTACGCATCTATGGGCTTCATGACACTTTCCTCCGACGAGCTGACGCCGGCGTTGAGGCGTGTTCTTGGGGACGAGGTACGCGACGGCTTGCCTGGGGAGAAGAGATGTGCAATGCGGCTGTTGCTCATTTGACAACACCGCTGGAGCACAGCGATGTAGTGTCTATCAGAGTTTTCAAGGGTCACGCGATTTGTTTGTAGACAAGCACCTGCATTGCATTGTTTTCACATTTCTGTGCCTATGCACGGTTTGGTGTCGTAAGACGGGTAGGCTGAGATCACGGTCAGCGAGTCGAACAACATCAAGTCAGTCAGACTTTCTGGCTGGGAGATACGTGGGGGCTTTGCGGGATCTCAGCCTCATGTGTTGATGCGTATGTAAATATTATCAATCATATAGGACACTTGGAGATGATTGGATCCGGAGAAATCACTAAGACCTGTAGGGTAGATCAGGTATTGCAACTGGTATTTGGGATTTCAACTACTTGTAGCACCACAAAGAGGAACCACCACCATCACTTCTCTACCCCGAGAAATGTCTCTCATGCTCAGCCTTGGCCATGTCCTCCCGTTTGATCATCTTGCTCCAAAGGGAATACGTGTCCTGGCCAGGCAGGTCGGTGCCGTAGACGATCATGGCGAAGATCTGGAGCTGCCCCGGGAAGGAGCTGTCTAAGTCCCGACTCGCGATCTCCTTTTTGCTAGGGAAGTTGTCGAGGGAATACCAGCCTGTGGTGTCGTCGCCGTAGCGGGCCAGCACTTTGCATCGGCCTGCGAGCATGCTGTCCCAAGCCTGTGGCAGAAGCGCTGGAACTTGTTCCGCTCGGAGCAGGAAGTTATAGAAGCGTGCCTCCTCATCTTGTTTTTCTTTATTTTCATCGATGTAGTGCCGCCTTGTGTTGATATCGAGGTCTCGCTCCATGGCGGCTCGAAGTCGATAGGAGTCGATAAGCAGCTTGAAGACGTCGGTCCAGCAGCGGCCCCTTAACCAGGTGCTATCGCTCAGGCGAGTAAAGGGAAAGTCCACAGGATCGTCAAGTCCGAAGGTCGGCGAGAGAACCGGAGAGGCCGCTTTAGGCTGGTGATTCTCGTTCTTGGTCTGCTCCTGGGTCAACATCCTGACGGTTGTTTTGTCGGTGGTGCCTTGCTGCGGGATCGAAGTTAGTCTAGCACTTTGCTAGCACAGATGATTTATTGTTGAAAGTGTCGGAAGGACTGTGCTGAGTAAAGCCTCGTCTTCCGAAGATGTGGAAGATGGTACAGGAACGTCGTCGAGGGACAGCGCTCTTCGACGATACATATGGCCGCGCCATCTATTGTTTGGGGCAAAGACACGGACGTGAATTGAACAGGGGGCAGTTGGGCGTTGCCTAGTTTCAGATCGTTCTTGTGGCGATATGAAGTGCCTGTTCACTACATGGCGACATGGCAAGCTTTGTCCAAATATGATTCACTCGAACACATGGGATTCGCCGAGGTCTGTTGTCGAGTGCATACTAATGCTGATTCTCTGGAGAAAAGAGACTGTTCAACAACGGACAATGCACCTGTTATGCAGCAAGAGCCGTCGTTGTAATTGGCTCGGGGCGCATCAGAGTACTGGCTCGAGTTACTCCTTTGTCTCTACACTCTGCTGCAAACAACAAACGGATTTTGCATACTCTGAAGCCTGTCTTAGATACTGACACCAAAGGTACATCTGCTCTCAAAGGCTCGGGAGCCGCAGCCTTGGGTCCGGCTTTCAGCCTCACGTTAAGTCCGACCACGGACGAGCACTTCGGATACGAGACAGCACCGAGATGGAAGCGAGCGGGATCGAGTATCTTGATGAACAGGCCATATTGTCGGTAAATGGTGAGATGCATTGCCGCGAATATCTGCCCCGACTATGACCGGTTTCCAGGTAGCTTCTACTGGCCCAATGGCCAGCGCCTTGGGGTTGCAGCTGAGCGGCAGTATCGAGACGGCAATCCATTGCGAATGCATGATTAGTAGTTCCGCCGGGTTAGAAATCACGAACATGACCATCGAACATATTGACAGTGCTCGTACTCATACAGAGCACGAATAGTCCGTGTGCTATTCAGGACCACAAGGGCGCCTCGCCAATCGGCTCCGGAATGTCCGCGGACGCAATGTGGATCTTTCCCCACGCAGTCATTGACTTGAAATTGACTGCTGGCGCTGCAGTTGTGACAGTCGGAGTCAAGCGGTCTCCAATTCCCGATCCCTCTCCCGAGCATTCCGGCCCACAGGCCGGGCTCTCTGCCGGCGTGGCACGGACAGCAAGGTCGCATTTCATGTCACAAAATATCCGAGTGTGTACGTGAACGTCATAGTTAGCGACAGAGAATATGCGGTTGTGCCATTAAGCACGAGTCACTTTAGCAGTCTTGGAACAATATCGAAAATCGACTCTCGGCCCAGCAACTGCGGCGATGCTTTCCAAGTAAGGGGATGCTGGCTTATAAATGCAACCGTCAAGTTTGCCGTGCAAGATCGATACCCCAGCATCTGATTTGACAGCAGACGCCACCAACGCCCCCAACGCCCCCTTCAAAGCACGGCTCTGACCCCAGGCGGGAATAAACCCAAACGTTCAGGAAACGTGGGCTCCAGAGCCGCTGGCGCCAACCACTGACGTCAAAATATTCGGATGACGGATGGTGCCACGCGCTAAGGGCCACGGAGGAGGTCGACCGCTTATCCCCGAAGCATCGTAAACGCGAGCACCGACCTACGTTGGAGTCGGGAAAAGACAGCCATCGATGTGGCGGAATTGCCGTCGGAGCCGATTTTGCAAGATTATTTATTATACTCGGTCGCGCCCTCGCCGTCGCTCTCTGGACCGATGATACAACGCGCCCAGACGGTGGGCAGGGAGACTTACACAACGCCTGGTGATATTGCCACCTACAGCGAAACCGCAAGCACGATACTCTCTGTTTATGGATCTGAAGAGGACAGAAATCCTCGGAACGGTTGAAAGAATAGGTTTACGGTTCAGCCCTTCCGGTCGGACCTCCGCGACGGGGTCAACGTAGCAACTCTCCAACACCAACACCGTCACCCCCTGACAGCCGCCCGCCATGGGCGCCATCACCCGCATCCTCTCGCGGCCCGTCAACAAGCCCTACCGCACCAAGCACCTCGACGAGGCCGACCGCGCGCCGCCCTACCTCAACGCCGCCGGCAACGTCGACTTCCAGCCGGGCGACGTCGAGAACCCCAAGAACTGGTCGACGCCGCGGCGCTGGGCCGTGACCGTCTCGGCCGTCATGCTCGTCATGAACGCGACGTTTGCGTCCAGCTCGCCGAGCGGCTGCCTGGGCAGCATCACCGAGGAGTTCGGCATCTCGACCGAGGCCGCGGGGCTGACCATCACGCTCTTCCTGCTGGGGTACTGTGCCGGCCCGCTGCTATTCGCGCCGCTGAGCGAGCTGTACGGGCGGCGGTGGATCTTCTACATCAGCTTCTCGCTGTACCTCGTCTTCAACTTCCTGTGCGCGTGGGCGCCCAACTTCGGCGCGCTGCTGGCCGGGCGCTTCATCACGGGGACGCTCGTGTCGGCGCCGCTGAGCAACGCGCCCGGCGTGCTGGCGGACATCTGGAACCCCATCGAGCGCGGCAACGCCATGGCCGGCTTCTCGGCCATGGTGTGGATCGGCCCGGCGCTCGGCCCCGTCATCTCGGGCTTCCTCGAGCTCAAGAAGGACTGGCGCTGGAGCTTCTACGTCCTGCTCTGGCTGGGCGCCGCCACCTGGGTGCTCATGCTCACCATCCCCGAGACGCACGCCCCGACCATCCTGCGCCACAAGGCGGAGCGCATCCGCAAGCTGCGCGTCCCCGGCTACGAGGACGTCAAGGCCCCGGCCGAGGAGCACGACCGCTCGTTCAAGGCCGTGTACAAGATTGCGCTGACGCGGCCGTGGATCATCCTCTTCGACACCATCTCGTTCCTCTGCGCCATCTACATGTCCGTCGTGTACACGCTGCTGTACATGCTCTTCACCATCTACCCCATCGTCTTCCGGGAGAAGCGCGGGTGGAACGCGGGCGTCAGCGAGCTGCCCCTGATCGGCACCGCCGTTGGCGCCGTGCTGGGCGGCTTCGTCCTCATGTACGATACCCGGCGCCGGACGAGGATGATCCAAAAGGGCAAGACGAAGATGGAGGACATGACGCCCGAGGACCGGTTGCCGGTCGCCATGGTGGGCGGAGTCGGCTTTGCCGTTACCATGTTCTGGCTGGCGTGGTCGGCCGAGTTCAAGTGCGTTCATCCATCGCCCTTGAGCCGGCTCCCGCGTAATATGTGCTAACAACGTCGCAGCTCCGTCCACTGGATCGTCCCGACTCTCGCCGGCGTCTTCCTGTCGACCTCTCTGGTCCTCATCTTCATTAGCTACCTCAACTACCTCGTCGACACGTACCTCATGTACGCCGCCTCCGCCATCGCCGCCAACACTATCGCCCGGTCTGCCTGCGGCGCCGCCGCGCCCCTCTTCACGCACCAGATGTTTGAGGCCCTCGGCGTCGGCGGCGGCGGTAGCCTCATCGGCGGCGTGGCCACCGTGCTGGCCGTCATCCCCTTCATGTTCTACAAGTACGGCAGGCAGATCCGCGTCCGCAGCAAGTTTGCGCCGACGAGCGAGAAGGAGGCGCAGCGCGTGGCCGACGAGGAGGCTGCGAATCCAACCGACTACGAGCTGGAGAGTCCGTCGCAGATCGACAGCGATAGCACCGTGGCGCCGACGGAGCAGAGTCATAACCAGCGCAACTTCTCGCAGGACAGCGGTGTCTTGGGGCGGGCCAATATGCTGCACCCTACGAGCGAGCAGACCAAGGAGCAAGTCTGAGACGAGGAGCTATACCCTGTGGAGATGGAATGGGTTGGGGTGGAATGGATTGTGATGGCATTCACGGCGAAACCGACGCTCAAAACACAACAGCAAATCCGCAAGGACATGGGTGGTGAAATGGGCTGATGAAATACTCCCTCTTGATTTAAACATAGAAAGCGACTCATATACATCTTCTTTCCAACAGCTTGCCGCTGTTCCCATGAGTGTCTGAGCCAGTCACATCAAAGGTGCTATTGTTCAAGCGGAAGGAGTTAATAGGACTACTCCCTAAACTATGCTATAGTAACAGTACTACAATGTATACAATACGGCTTCGCAGAAGACTCCATGTCCGGCGCGTCCTTCGGGTATCCAACACCAACAGTTCTTCAAGAATCGTGGCATTACGCATTTTCTCTCCTGTCCTCGAAGACTGCATCGTTGCTGTCGCTGCCCGCCTTTTCACCAGGCGAATACGCGCCGACGTTTCGGGCATGCGTGTCGTCCCTCTGCTTTCTCGTGATGTAGCCCGGAGGCACCCACTTGGAACTTCTCCAGGGCTGGAGACCCTCCTGGCCGTACATGAGGTCGACATTCTCGAGGCTGAGCGTGCGGGATTCGAAGAGGAAGAACCAGACAAGGGCGGCGGCGGCGAGGTTGGTGCCGAAGAAGACGAAACCGTACGCGTACGAGATGCCATCGGTGGCCAGAGGGGTGAGGAAGCCAATCATGACTAGCCAACGGTCAGCCTCGCCATGCTTGAAGTAGGACAGGAGATGAACTCACAGTTGCCAAGCCAATTGCCGGCAGTAGCAAGAGACGCCTGTTTGGCGCGGGTGCGCAGAGGGAACGTCTCGCCAATGACGACCCAAGCCATGGGCCCCCAGGTCCCAGCAAAGGAGGCGATGAACATGCAAGCCGACACAATCATGACTATCCCCGTCGCCTTGCTCTCGCTCGGCGGGTGTGTCGTGCCGACGGAGGCAAAGATCAGCAGCCACACGGCCTGCCACAGCGCGCCCAGGAAGAGCGGCCAGCGTCGGCCAAACTTTTCCACGACGTAGAGGCCGTAGAAGGTCATGACGACGTTGACGGCGCCGAGAATCAGCTGCGTGAGGATGGGGTCGCTGATGCCCGCCGACTGGAAGATGGTAGCTCCGTAGTAGAAGAAGTAGTTGACGCCCGTCCATTGCTGCAGGAAGTGGATGCTGATGCCCAGCAGGGTGCGGTAAACAAGCTTGGGGATGTTGGAGTCGGGGGTGAAGCACTCGAGCCAAGTGCCGTTTCCGACCTGGAGCTCCTTTTCGAGGACTTCTCTCATCTCATTGAGGTCGTCCTCGACCAGGGCGTTGTGGGGGTCGTGCTTCAGTCCGCGAAGCCGCGCCAGGGACGTCCTCGCCGCGTCCCAATCGCCGCGGCCAGCAAGCCATCGCGGGGACTCGGGGACGGTGAGAATGCCAATGCCAAGGGGCAGGGAGAAGAAGATTCCTATTCCAATGACGATCCGCCACGAGGCGCTCGAGTCCTCGATGTTGCGGACGCCGTAGTTTATGATGTTGGAGACGAGGATGCCAAAGGTGATCATGAGCTGGTACGAGGCGACGACGGCGCCGCGAATCTCCTTTGGCGACGACTCGGACTGGAACATGGGGACGCCGACCGACAGGTTGCCGACGCCCAGACCGGCGGTGAAACGGCCCATCATCATATGAACCCAGCTGTTCGTGGCCGTGATCTGGATGATATTACCAACGATGAAGATGACCACGCCAAAGGACATGCTCTTCCGTCTGCCCCACCAGTCCGCAGTGCTGCGAGGAGGATCTAGTGTCAGCACTACACGCAGAGTTGTAGAAGGCGGCGGGTCAGGGGACGTACTAGGCTCCGGACAAGGCGCCTATCAAGCAGCCAATGCTCATGAGAGAAACGAGAAGAGACTGTATGATGGGCTGCCAGGCTTTGGTACCATCGTCTTGCGTCTGCGCGAAGCGATCCATGAAGTCTTTGAAGAGGAGCATGGCCGAGATCTGGCCCGTGTCGTAGCCGAAGAGGAAGCCTCCGATCGAGGTGGTTGCTCCGAGGATGAGGGCCTCGACGCCGCATTCAGCGCCATTGATCTTGATGGACCTGTCGAAAAGCCACAGTCAGCGTCGTGTTCCAGCCGAGGCGGCATCAGGAGGATTGGATCGTTCATATCGAGCGGGACTCACTTTCTCCCCAACATGACGGCGACTCGGGGTTAGGCGACTCGGGGATAGGCTGGGATTGAGCTCTCGAGGAGAGGGAAGGAAAATGATACAAGCGTGTGGTCGATAAGGATACAAGCGTGCGGTCGTGCTACCCCGGGTTTCGGAGCGGGAGACCATGGGGTTTTAGTAGTACAACGGGGGCGTCTGTGGCTTCGCCGGGATGCCAAGGAGAGAGACCGTGGAGGAGGATTAAGTATGCATGAGCGAGACGGGTGAACGAGCGTGAGACGATGTCGAGGGGAGCCAGTCCCAAGTGCTCGGTAAGAGATGTGGGAAAAGGAGAGCAGAGTCGCGCCGTGGATCGGGGGCGTGCCGCAAGAAGAGTTGGACCTTGGCAGCCGTCATGACGAAGTACTGCGTGCTCACGTGCTCAACCGCCAGGAAGCAGCGATGCATCTCGCGATTCAGGCACGAGCTAGGCCTACGACCTCCGTGGTTCCATCCATCGCCGTCCAGCACGCTCGCTCAGAACGGTCTGGAGCGACATGAGTAGAGACTCCGGCCGGACGTGGCAATTCCTCGATCTCCGGCGCGAATGGCCCACGGCACACGGCATCTGGGGGCGGCTTGGCGGTTGAGGCGCTGGACCGGACCAAGTCCGTGGCGGCATTGGCGGGGGCGATGCAGGACGCTACAGGGGCCGAGGCGCTATAACGGCACCACTATAGCTCGTCGCTGCCGTCCTGCAGGCGCAGTGCCTTGGCGGTGGACGCTGACATCACTGCCGGATAAGCTTAAACCGATCATTCATTCGGCATTCATTCGGCACTCCGTCACGTCCCGCCGTCGCGTCCTCCGGTCCAACTCTCAGGAACACCGCTCACGCCTTCGCCGAGGCCGTCGACAGGTGAGCTGTGAGAATCCGCGGGCAGCGTATGTCCTCCGTACCCGCCGCCATCGGCCCTTTTGCAGGAGTGGCGACCCGGGGCCCCGTCAGTCGCCGCGAGATACCCGTCGCCCGCCAAGACGGATCCATCTCTCGGCGAAATGATGCTTGGACGGGTCACGAGACGTTCCGGAAGTCTTTGCCCGCGCCAGAGTGCAGATCCGCGATGGTGCTCCGTCCTAGCGGATCCCCCATCGGCCGTTGCTCGGTGGCTTTCCCATGCAATCTGACGCGGCCCCAGCGGTCCTGCGCCGAGCCAAGCGGACTGAGTGCCGCCGTGGTGATCTCGCCGTGCGCCGATGCCTTCGTCGGTCCGACTGCGCGCCAACAACGGCCCACGTACGATATGTACATATGCCCGGGAACCAGACAGCCCCGACCCCCAAACGGCCTTTGGGCAGCGTGCGTCTTTGACCATTCGTGCGTGTACAGTTGTAAAGATAAAAAGTGTGCAATAAAAAGGAGTGCATTACGTTGGGGGGTCACAGGAGTCAGCTACTACGGAGTAGTTAGCTCCAAATAGCTGCGATACAGTTGGCCGACACCATGGGTGCCTCGACACCCTCATGCTCACGACGCCAAACCTCACCTCCCCCGTCTCCCCGCACTTTCAATTCCTACACAGCCACGCGCGTGGCGGGCCAAGAGAACCCTCCTCGCCAGAGTTCTGGACTCGCTGGGCTTGGTTGTCGCCCGAGTGGCAGTGCGCAGTGGGGATACGGTCCCGCGGGTCAGCCTGTTCATCTTCGTTCCAATTCTCGCAATCCCCCGCTCGGTTCAAGCTTTGGCAAGCAAGAGCGCGAATAGGCAGTCGCAAAGTGTTCGTGCAGCTTGTAGGGTATGGTGGCGATGGGGATCGAGACAGACGTCGGTGCCAAAGGCATGACCGCAGCAGAGTTCAGCCTGTCGAGAAAGGTGGAGGATGTTTCGGCCGTGTACAGGTGAGCTCCCAGGTACGTGAGGCTTGGTAAGAGACACTCGGTTAGCAGAAAGTCAACATGAACAAGGTCGATGTCATACCGTGAAGGTACGAGTGCCCTTGCTAGCTGCAGATGCGGCTTGTTTTAGGCTTGTCCTCTGTTGTTGCTATGCTAGAGCAATCAAGAGTGCGGCTATGTATGGGTCATGCAGGGGTTCGGCGGGGGTAATGCAAGCAAACTTGATCCGAGATGTAGAGGCATTGATGCGTCGACATTTTTGCTTGTACGCAGGTATCTTGTGCAGGGGTGACATAGGTGGTTCCAAGGCGCAACGGCGCCTAAACGGAGATTCTCGAGGTCGATATAAGGGGCGACAGGTTGGCGCGCGCGGGAGTCGAAGTCGGAAGAGACTAGTGCATGTGCGACTCACGCAGCAACGTCCGTCAATATAGAAGCCAGGTTTTTGCCATATGACGACTTTAGGGTTAGAAAAAGCACATGGGGAATACTGGACAGGGAACGGACCGGCTATCAATGGACAACCTTCCCCTGTAACGATGCATTGGATTTCGATTCTCGCTCGTATGAATTGTGGAAGGCCAACTGAAGCCTCTTGCTAAAGACCATACTGCAACGCTTGCCGGCAAAATCGGACTGCCCAGTCGAGGGCGCAGGAGAAGGGCTGCCGAAGGAACATTGCAGCAGCTCAAGTTGCCGGCTGGTCCAAAAGATGGGTTTGGCCTAGAGTGATTCTCTGCAGTGGAGGCGAAGTATTGTTTGACCGATACGGTTGCCAAAGAGGCGGAGGGGAAGGGAGGAGGGTCGAGGTCGGAAGGCGAGTCGGTGCGAGGCGGCGATACTGGCGCCTTCATGGTCGGTGAGCATTTGTCGGGTTTCGTTGGAAGCATCACGTCACGTGTGAAGGGCCGTGAGAGGTGACAGAAATCATGGCAGCCTCGACACCAAAATACACGTGGAAGGCCAGCCACCGCTTTGCTTGATTGTGCTCCCAACTCATGCATCTCGGGTGCCATGAACAAGGAGTGCCCATTCCCATGGTCATGGCCGTTGTGGATTTATTTCACAAGCCAAAGTCGCCAAGGACGAAGCGCAATTCGCTGCCGTCTCTCTGAAAGAGAATGTTGTCCAGCTTGATGTCTCAATGGATGATGTTCTTTGCAGCAAGATAGTCAAGAAGTATGTGGTGCAATACATCATCGAAAATCTGACTTGGCTGGGTTCCCATCTCGAGGAGGTTGTCAGGTTGCCTTCTTTCAAGTCCATAAAGATCTTGGGCTCCTCTGTATCCCAGTCTGCGGAACCCTTGTAGTCGACGATGTTTCTGAGGCAACATTAGTCTGGAGAACGGTGGCGGGGACTTTGGGCTGGAAGAGAGCATGTGGCATGAGTGCGCATACATGCTGTAGGTTGGTCAGCGCATCCACCTCACGATTCAACGCCTGGGATTTGTTGGTCTGCCCGTTTGGCGGCACGCATTGCGTCAAAATCTTGACGGCGAAAAGCTTGCCCGTGAGGTTTACCATTGCCTTTTGCACCTCTCCATATGCCTCTTTACCTAGACGACCCAAGAGTGTGTACTCTTCGTTCGTCTCTGGCAGTCGGAGGGCATGGATGCCAGTAGAGGGTCCAATAACTCACCGACCGGGCAACCCGGGGGTGGTCCCGCATGTTGCAACTGGAGAGTCCGATTCCATGTATCAGAAGGGTCGTCATGATGCCAGATGAGCATGAACTCGATCAGATTTCGTCTTTCGCCGCCCATGCCGATTCTGGTGTTCAGGTTAGGGGCGACCACGACACTTCGTGGTACCACCCCGTCAGCAAATGGCACGCAGTGTTCGCCGTAGACTTGGGTTGTCTGCATAGTAGAGGTATCGAATAGCACGATGCCCGAGAGACTGGGTCGACCTCAAACGAGCATTGCTCCCTACCAATGTTTTCGCCCGTCATCGAAACATCTCCATGTCTCCCCATAGTTGCGAGAGTGGTCGCCGTCTTCATGGAGAGAATATAGCCAATGTTCAGAACGAATCCTTCTTGGTTGGGGCATCGAGACCGAAGGTGGTCGTTAGCTGGATCGGCAACGATTTCTTCTGCTTCGTCGCCAACAGCGAGAAGCGAAAAGTCGAGGACATGGCGCCTGGTGATTTCAATGGTGAGCTAGACTCGCATGGCAAGCCGGAAGCTGACGACGCACAGGATCTACAGAACGGCAGCGTGGAGCACACCCGTCGGGAGGCGCGTTCGTCTCGTACTGGAGAAAGCTGGCAATTCGTTGGGCCTGTAGCCGAAATCTCGCAATCCCCCGAGCCTTCGGCAGGGCAAAGGACACCACAAGACGACATGGCCCTGCCCGAGGGAGAGACGCTCGATGTGAACCTCAACAAGGAAGACGCTCTTCTGCCCAAGAGCCAACGTGGCTGAGGGCTCCTTCCGACGCAGAGGCAGAGTGAGAAGCAGACGACTGGAGGCAAACGGTCTCAAGTCTTGGCCGCGGGAGACGACGAGGCGGAGCCAGAGGTCTGCTGAGGGCGCTTCGCCAACCAAGGTCACCAAGAAACCGCGTCAGAAGCGTGCGCGCTAGAGGACACAGAAGCAACGCATGCGTTTTGGATAGCGCGTTGCCAGAATGGACGATGACGAAGGGACTTGAGATGTTTCTTGGAGCGAGCATTATCGCTGTCTCAGTAGTACTTTGCTTTTTCTCGTTAATACATAGCAATCCACGGTCATTCCCATGTGTGACACTCGGGGGAGGAATCTGGGGTCATGTGCTCTTCCGGTTCAAGGGCCGGAGCTCGCTCTTGCGGAGCAAGGGTTTTCCTGTCGCTGAGTACTGGCCGTATTGACGGCACTAGAGGCCACGAAGCAAATTCTGAAGCGATCCCGCAGCCGGTACCCAAATGATTCTCGTGAAGCTATTCAGAGATTGAGGCTGCCCTGGCAGAGGCAAGGGACGGACACATTTTGCCGTGGGGACGAAAAAGATGACGCGTGCGTTGTGGAGTACAGGCAAGAACAGCAAAAGGGTATCGGGCGAAGCAAAGCAACGCCCAGCAAAAAATTTGCGGCCAGTGTGACTCGAACACACGACCTTCAGATAGGTATCCGTAGGATTGAAGTTTTACTTCAGTCTGACGATCTCCCAGCTAATCTATGGCCGCAACTTGTTGAAAACGGGTACGTTATTTTAGTATAAGCTATGTTAGGAGGCTCCGCTTGGACTCTGTCCAGTCCCTCACTCGCCCACCCACATCAGAAGATCCACAGATTGCACAGTGGCTTGCAAGACTTGGTGGCTTGCCAGGCAAACGGCGGGGTGCAGACGTTTCGCGCAGCCTGCCTACAGAGGCAGCCCATAGCAGGCAGTCGGCATTTGCAGCCCATAGCAGGCAATCGGCATTTGCAGCCCAAACACAGCGGTCGATCCTGTTGAAGCGGGTGATCGTCCATATGAACGGTGGGTGTATCAATGGCTTGCCATGGCCCTCATGGCAATGTTTTGTGTAGGCTGTTTGTGTAGGCTGTTTGAGAACTGCTGTTGAAGAACTGGGATCCATTGCCAGACACGGAGCATCACATTCACAGCATCGCTTCAACCGCGCGTCCTGCAATGCAGCCCAGGGCCATGGCTGCGTGCAGGACGCAGTGTGACCACGCGCAGCCCTTTTCGCCGTCTGACGAGGACCCAATAGGTGTACGGGGATTTTGGCACCCATCTGACGACGACACCCTCCTGCGCGGCCGTCGACACACGACGGCGAGATAATGTCGGCAGACGTGACCCGCAGCAGCCTCCGATATCCCAGCACATCCAGATCCGAAAGGCCCTCTGCTAGGCACACCAGCGCTGCCCTCAAATCAAACAAATCAAATCCGGGCTCATATTTGTTTGATTTGACAGAATATCAAGCCATATTTGTTTGTTTGTAATATTTGA
>JALHCA010000407.1:0-34079 GCA_024340505.1 Tolypocladium nubicola
CCCCCCCCCGGACGGCATCGTCTTCCCAGCGTCGATACGGATGACGAGCCATCGGTGTGAATCGTCAGGCCAGTCCCCGCAGAGCCGCAGTCTGGTTTGAGTTCCTCCGTCTTCCCCAAACCTCGGCGGTGCAGGCGGGACACATGTAGGCGCGCCGACGCACGGCCAGTTCATGTAGGCGGGCGGGCATCCGTCCCATCCTACCTATGCAGAGCCTGGTCTCTGTCTCTGCCTCCGTCTGCGTCCGTCTGCCTCTGCCTGCCTCTGCCTGCCTCTGCGGCCCCCGTTGACGGCCGCCGTCCCGTCTCGATCCCATCCCCCCTTTCCTCCTCGTGCCCTCCCGCGCCCTCCCTCGCACGCACGCGCGCGCTCTCTCTCTCTCTCCCTCCGCCGCCGCCGCGAACCCATACCATTACCTGCCTCGCCGTACATGCTGCTCCGTACATGCCCCCGGGCTCTCGTGCTCCCTACATACACGGCATACAAGACCGTCGCACAGCGCATATGCCCCCTTGTCGTTCCACGCCGCACCCACCCATCCAGTGCCCCCGTCGCCGTTGTCATCACAGCACCGCACAGCACATAACTGCGCAGTCCTCCTCGACCGTGTGACGCATCACTCCGCCGGGTCAGCTCGCCCCCCTCGTCTGGTGACGGTTGACGGTGACGGGTGACGGTGACGCCGTGTCCCCAGCCGCGTGCCAACGGCGCGGCGCAGCACCGCCATGGAGACAATGGCCGGCCGGCCAGGCCTTCCGGTAAGCCAGCATTTCGCCCTTCTCCGTCCGCCCCGTCGTCCTGTTGTCGTTTTGCGTCTGCGCTCCTCCTGTGCCAGTCGGCTCCCACATGGCGGCTTGGTCCGAGTGCTACCGGACACGCCCCCTCCACCACGGTCCACGGACCACGACCAGCGCCCGCCGCGTGCCAATAGAGGTGCTGCCCTACGGGTACGGAGTGCTCCGCGCGTGCTCCGTACCTGCTTGGTACCCATCTCGCCGTCTCTCGTCCTCGCCCTGGGCCCTGGGAGTCGGCAGCAGACGACGACGGGGGCCACGCAAGGGGCCGACGGGGACCGTCGCGTTACCCGCACCTCCCTCCCCGCCCTTCCCCCGTTGCCTCGACGTCCGTCTGGTCCGGGGTCCGTTCTTCGACCGGCAAGGACTTAGGGCGCGCGTCGTCTCACCACTTGCGCTTTCTGACCCATCTCTTCTCCTAGGACCAGCATCGATCCAAGCGCAAGCGGGTCGCCAGCGCCCATCAGCCCGCCGATGCCAGCGATGGCGGCGTCCGGGTCCGTACGGCGGACACGTCTGGCCTTGTCCGCGACCTCAGCAGCCAGCTCCAGCAGGCCCAGGCGGGCGACGGAGCTCACTATTCCTGGCCCGTCGACCCCGGCGCGGGCGTGACCGAGACAGCTGGGTCTGGACCGGCGACCCTCGTGCCCCCGTGCAACGCAAACCTGCCAAGCTCCCCAACCCATCGTGATACTCGACTCCATCATACTCGCACGAATAGCACTCGTACTCTGGCCCAGGCAAGTCATCATCACAATATGCAGCCCGTCCAGCCTTGTATGCCGTACCCTGTCGTCTCCCAGCCCTCACGCCACGGCGGCCCCCATGTCATGCCGACAGCCGGCCACCGTCAGGACTCAGGTGAGAACGGCTTCTTGGAGTCTCACAGCAGCGCGGCCGGACTGCTGTTATATGATGGCCCATCCTTCCGGCATCAGATTTCTGCCCTTGCATCCGCTCAGCTCGCGGAGGCCGGCGCTCATCACCACCATAACCACCAGCCTCCTCCTCCACCTGCTGCTCCTCCTCCCCACGGCCCGCCTCAGCCTGCGGTCCCGTACACTGCCCCCAGTGCGGAATCGGTGTATTACAATTACTACGGCGGCCTACAGCCCCAACAAGTCCAAACCGCGGGTCCGGGACACATCAGCAGCGGCACAGCGGCCTCGACGGGGG
This sequence comes from Tolypocladium nubicola, assembly GCA_024340505.1. Classification (NCBI taxonomy): domain Eukaryota; kingdom Fungi; phylum Ascomycota; class Sordariomycetes; order Hypocreales; family Ophiocordycipitaceae; genus Tolypocladium; species Tolypocladium nubicola. The sequence goes on from JALHCA010000407.1 coordinate 1,971, forward strand.
CTTGTGCCGCGGATTGCCTCCAAGGGACGCATCCGAATCCGACCCATCATTTTCCCGCCTCGGGCCAGGGATCCGGCGTCGGAGAGCATTCGCTGCACTATCAACCGCAGACAACCTTGTCGCCCACATCCTACTCGAACCAAGTGCTCATCGCTCACTCCCTGGCTTCCCCCATCCAGAACGGGTTTCCGAGTGACGCCGGGCGGCAAATCACGAAGCTTGAGCATCCATCAGAGACCTTGGACCGGTACGAAGCCTATCAGTTCAACTTTGAGCCTCACTCCCAACCGCAACCCACAATGGGCGGCGGCGATTCTTATCCACTTCACCAACAGCTCGGAGGCGATGGCTCCTCGCTGGTGGTAGCTGAACAGTCCCATCTGCCTCAGCTCGCCCGCCGGGACAACACCGTCCATGACAATACGCCGTCGGGACAGGACGTCGTTTTGTGCGGTTCCCAAGGATCAACGTATGCCGTGTCATACGCCGCGGCTCCGGGCCAAGCCACATTGGGGCAGAACGGATGGGCTGAGCAGGAACCGCCAAAGAACCATGAAGACCGACACGGTTTGCACTACGGCTTGGTCAACTCCGAGCCAGCTTCCGACACGAACCTCGGCTCAGTCCTGGAGCTCGATGGCACGTCGCGCAAGACAAAGAAGCGTTCGGCTTTTGACGAGGTGAGGCGGCGGGAAACGGCCGATACTCGGTCGAGGAAGGCGTGCCTGCGGTGCAGAATCCAGAAGGGCCGTGTAAGTGTGCCCGCGTGCGGTCGTCTCGAACGGCGTCCTGACTGTACGTGGAAATTGACCTGCTCCAAGTGCGAAGTCGACCCCCGCGACGCAGACGCGGAGTGTCTCAAGTGCCAGAACTACTCCAAGGACTCCAAAAAGACCATCCACCACATCCCGTGCTACAGGAACAAGCTGACGGACACGGTCCTCTTCCGCAAGGGGGGGCTCAAGCTGACGACGCGCTGGGACGGCATCTCGATGAAGGACGTGGGAGACCGGGCCAGCCCCGAGGACATCCGCATCATACACTTCACCCTGGGCGTCTGCGACCAGCCACTGGTGGTCGAGGTGGTGCGCTTCAACGCCCGGCCCGGCGACGTGACGGCGCGTTACTGGATCGTCAGGGAGGGCATCCGCGGGGATGAGGTGCGCAAGAAGAAGGAGCTGGAGCCGTACTGCCTCGCCAACATCTGGACCACCGCCAACTACTTTGAGAAGTACGTCATCGAGAATGCCATCCCGTCCATCATGAGGCAGGGCATGCCGTCGGCGAAGCTGCGTGGCCTGCCGCTGGCTGCACCCGACATCATACAGCGAACCTACACCATGGCAGTCGAGCACTACTTGAATCTCGAGGTGCGTTTGGGTGCCGACGGCGCGCCGTCTTTCCCGGGGCTAACCAGCATCACAGGAGGAGGTGGAGGGGCCGGAGGGCAAGAAGCCAAACGCGGAGAAGACGCTTCTCGGCAACCTCTTCATCCTTTGGTTCGCCATCCGTCAGTCGCGCCCTCGTCGCCCGCCGCCGCCGCGCGCTGAAGCTGACCCGTGCGCACAGGACACACAACCGGCAGCGCGTACATCTGCGGCGAGGAAAAGCTGGGCATGAGGCCCGAAACCAAGGACGAGACGTACCCGCTGTACGGCAAGGTCTCCCTCCCGCGCATGATCCTCGCCCAGTTCGACAGCATCAACTCGACCAAGCTGCTCACCAAGTACGCCCACCGGGTCCTCACGGGCCTCGAGGTCTACATGACGAGCAGCCAGTCGCGCTGGTGGTGGACCGTGTACCTCTGCGTCTTCATCCTCCTGCGGGAAGCGAGCTTCGTCAGCGCCGACCGATACCGCCACGCGAGGAACAACCACGGCGCAAAGGTACGGCGTGTCAACCCCCTCCCCCTCGCTCGCCGAGCCCGTGCATGACGGCTAACACGCCCCGGCGACGGGAGCAGCTCCGCTACTCGATCCCCGCGTTCGTCGAGGAGCTCCAGGCCGGCTGCAACAACATCCTCATGCACTGGCACTACTACAACAGGGGCCCCTGGCCCAACCCGCGCGAGCCTCTGACCCGGCACAAGCACTTCATGGGCGACCTGTCCGCGGAGCAGCACAAGCTCGTCATGGACACGCTCGTCGACCCGCTCGTGAGCGGCCAGCTCTGCGCGTGGAGGGAGCGCAAGGAGAGCAACGGCCACATGAAGCGCCTGGACGGCCTTCCCGGGGTCAGCCCCGACGCTCCCTACGGCGGATGCCAGGCGCAGCTCGACTGGGACCACCCCATGTACTGGGTCTCTCAGATCTTCGAGGAGATGTGGCGCCCGCATCGCACGTACGAGCGCGAGTACGAGTAGCTCGCCCTCCTACCCGCCCTCCTACGGGTGGACGGGAGGGTTGGCTCTCCGGCACCAGCGCCGCCGCGTGTTGCCAGAGGATGGGAATCCCTTGGATGTCCCCTCCGCTTGAGCGCGCCACGCAAGGCTCAACGCACACGGGGCACGACACGGGCCGGCGCCAATGATGCACGTGAGCAACATGGGATGCTCGGGGACTGCGATTGGCAGAATCGAATAGACTTGCAACAAGGACTGGTGTTTCGGATGCGTGGGAGGGGTGGCGTTCTCAATTGCCTCGATGGAAGAATGATACAAAGGCGTGGAAAGCGCCGGCGGGGGCTGGATGTCAGATGGGGATATATTGAGTAGGCACGGCGAACATGGCATGGAGGGAATCTGCCTAAAAGGGAAATGCACCAAGCACGCTGCCAATGGGCATCTGGTGAAATCGGTGTGTTCTTGACTGCCCAGTGAAATCGTTGTGACGCCTACCACCAACGGCGACGCTCAGATGGACCGAGGCAATTCGGAGCCCTGCCGACTTCCAAGACAACATGCCTCGCCTCCTCGCCTCAGGAAGCTTGCCCAACACCGCCTGCGACCCCCAGGAGTCTACCAGCGGATCCTCCCCGAGGCCCGGGGGCCTTCATTCCTTGCCGCAACGCCCCCAGTACCTCCACTCTCCGAAACAGACGTCCCGGCGCCACGGAGCCTCGAACGGCGCGGCTGCGCAGAGGTGAGCCCCTATCCATCCTCTGGCCACGCCTCGTCCGCCGCGATGCTCTCCGCCAAAGGGCTCCCGTAGCCGCGGCTCTTCATCACAAAGGTCAGATCGCCCGGGGACCTCTCCACGTCCTAGCGGGATCGGTTACACCTGAGCGCCTTCTTGACGTCGTGCATGCTCTGGACGAAGCTCCACTGATGCTTGTAGACTTCTTCAATGTTCTCCTGGAGCTGGAGCAAGTGGGCGCTCGAGATGGGGGGGCGGGGATCTCCGGGAACCGTGGACGATGAATCGAGGCCGGGGTGAATGTCGAGAGCGCGGTGAGCCGAATCGCAGCCTGATTCGAGTCTTTTTTCGTCGCAGCGGTCCAGGTACTGCTCCAGCCTGCCTGCAAAGGTCTGGTCCCACGGCGCGAGGAGGACATGATCCTTGCGAAAGTTGCTGTCCACGGGGCCGTCTACGGTGGCTCCCTGATTCGCGCCCACAGAATGGTCGCTGTCTTGTGGCTGGGCAACTTCCGGAGCCGTGTCCTCGTACTGAGAGCCCTCGCTGCCGCAGGAGACGTAGCCACTCGTCGCATCCAGGTACTCCCTAGGAGTCTGAACACTCTCCTCGTCGGCGTATGTATAAGCAAGACAGCCAAACGCGTCAGGGACATCGGGTACCAGGTTGGCAAGCTCAAGCCAGGTGCCTTGGATGGTATAGGCCTCCTCCTGTGCATCGGACTGGTCGCAGCACCAAGTATCGCACGCCGACGCTTGGCTCTCATCCGCCGACCATGCAAGCTCATCTGAATCTCGTGGAGGACTCCCCTGCTTCTTGGAGGGACGTTTTCCTTTAGAAGTGTCCCTCAGCTCGTGGTGCTCGGTAGGCGACGTGCAAGGGAGCGGTATTTGGGCGGCAAACGCAGCAGTGGTCTGCAGGGACGCATGCCGCAAGGCCCTGCGGCGTACGCCGTGAAGCCGGTTGATGACGCCTTCCACCTTCTGGAGGAAGATCAGACGGCCGTTGGGCGAAATCTTGGCCGTGTCAGTGATCTTTGCCCCCCACCGCATGGCGAATGCCGAACCGAGGCGTGGCGTGTGCTGGGTATCGAAACGTCTGTAGCGAGAGTCTCCAACTTAGAGGTACCCAGCCAGGGTGCCGCGGGAGGCGCAGTCGTGTCAGGGCATTCGACCAGGCCGCGAATGTTCGCACAGCAGCGAGGAGAGAAGAGGAAGAGGGTGCGGGGGGCTAATGCTGCGCGGCGACGAGGTGAGCACACTGAGCGCGGTGGACTGACGGCATGTCTGCGCGGCTCGACGGCGGCTCGAGTCGCTCGACAGTGGAAGCCTGGGAGGCGTGATTCACGGCTCGCTTCGCCGACCGCGGGCAGGGAAGCAAGAGGAGGGCCCGCTTGTCTGATTGGCGCACGGCGAACTCGTAGATGCCGATCAGAGACAAACGGTCACTGCCTTGGCGAGCACGGCAGGCCGCCAAACAAACGAGCGTGGTGTTGCTGGATCGGGGTGCCCCTGCGGCCTCCTGACCGCCGCCATGCCATGCGCTGTTGGGCTCTTTGAGACCGCATTCATTCGAGGAAGGATGTTTGCTCTTCGGTGCCTTCCAGGAAGCGGTTCCGGTTCCCCTCCTTGGCGGTCGGGCCATCAGTCACAACCGAAGCCGGTGAATCGCGACTTTGATACCCAACACAAGGTACATACATTAGAGAAGCAGTAAGCGACTTCGTTGCCTGCTATTATCCACAAGCAATATTATTTACCCGCCCTCGTGCGGTTGCCCAGTGTTGCCGTCTTCTAGTCCGTAGTCCGTTCCGTTCGCCCACATACTCTCCCGAGCGAGGCCCAACAGGACCGCCGTTTGCAGGCCCACACCTTCGTGAAATACTCATCTATCACAACACCGTCAGCGCCTAGACCGCCGGCGCCATGCCCGCCTCCGACTCCTCCTCTTGCCTAGCCCAGCAGCTAGTCTCGCCTCTTGCGCCTAGCCGCCCTCCTCTCGTCTCAGAAACATCTCAATCACGATCCGCTCCTTGTCCTTCATCACCTTGTCCGTGTCGTTTGCGCGGAATGCCAACGGTGCCAGTATCTCCGCGTACCTCTTCTCCCTGGCCCGCCGCTTCTTGGTGCCGTCGTCGTCGCCCCGCCGGAAGCTCAGCCGCTGTCCCAAGCCGGGGAGCCGCGATGGTGCTTCTGCCGCCGCCGGGCTGAGCTCTGCTGCGACCCGCGAGACCGTCGACGTCAGGAACACAAAGGCAATGCTGTGGTTCGGCGCCGACGAGAGGACGTCGAGCACCTGGTTCTTGACGTCGGGCCAGGCTGTCGCGGGCAACGTCGTCAGGCTCGGGAGAGCAGTGGACAGCTTCGCCCTCAGGTGTGCGGGCACGAGACCGTCGGTGAGGGAGGCCAGGAAGAGGAGTAGAACGGCTGACAGGAGCTCGAGTTTGTGGGAGGACGAGAGCTCAGCTGGCAGGGCTTCGAAGATGGACGAGTCCATATCCAACGCAGCGACGACCTCCGCCTTTATCGAGTCTTGCTCCAGCAGCCCAGCCGCCCATGTGGAGGCGTCAAGGGGCCATCCAGCATCACGCGGCAGCTCCATGTCCTCCAGCATGGCCTCGTCAGCCACGCATCTCTCGGCCAGCGTCTGGATGGCTTCTGTCAGCTTAAACAGCTCCTTGGGTGCCGAGCAGTGGACATCCGAGTCGTAGGGGATTGCGCCCTTGATGCCCCTGTCTCGCACCGATTTCCTGATGCCCCCATCGGGCACGTGGATGAGTTCGTCGATGGAGCGGCCAAAGCAGGTCGGCAGCCAGGTGCCCCGCAAGGCGATGAAGTGATCGCGACCATCTTCGACCCGCAGCACCAGGACGTCCTCAAGCTTGGCCTGGCCGTCATTGAGGGCTCGGAGGTGGAAGATGGCAGAGACCTGGGCTTCGATATGCGCGAGGACCGTTTCTCCTGGTTCAAGGGTCACGGTTCTGCCCAGACGCTCCGTCGCGTCGCCGTCCGGGCGGATAAAGGATGTTGTCAACCAGGTCGGGACGGTGGGATCGCCGTCCTGTATGGTTGGCTTCTCTACAAACGCGAAGCTAGCGGGCACGCTGCCGGTGTTTGCAATCGTCGCAACCGACGACTTTCTCTCCAGAAACCCAATCTCGCCCAAGTCCACCGCACTCTCGTTGTGGTCCCTGCCACCTTCGACGACGACTGTGATCCCTGGCCGGCCCTCGTTTTCCGCTCTATCAAGTTCGCGGGCAACCTCGGCGTGGACCTTGGCCTTCAGCTCGGGGACTACAGCATCGTAGTCTAGGGTGAAGACGGATATAATCGGTTTGTGATCTGAAGACATGATGCGCTGGTGGGACGTGTAAATGTCCTGGCTAATATGGTCCAAGAAGCCCTCCTTTGTCAGGACGTCGTCGCTTTCGTGGTTGTCTGTCGCCTCATCGTACTCGTCATAATCCACACCAGGGCTTCCCTTGGGTTGTTCCTCGCCATCTGTGTCCGGGTCATAGCTGAAGAGAACGTCATCGTCTTGGTCGATGCCCCTGGATTTCATTTCCTCGTCTTTCTGCTTAGCCGCCCTCTCCTCCTCGACACGCTTGTCATAAGCTTCCTTGTCCTTGCGAGTCCGGTACAGAATGCGATCACACCAGCTCGGGGAGCGCTGCTTCTCACTCGAGTCGAACAGGCCGACGGTGCCGACGTCGTACTTGTACGATGGGAGGAACGTGATGGGGCCCTCCCTCCAACCATCGTGGAAGACTTTGTGTTGTGCAATAACCCTCCTCAGCTGGTCATGGGGCAGAAGAGAATCCAGCGTTGCCTGTAGTGATGTTGGGTCTTGGCTAGGGTCCTCTGGGAAGTCGTCAGGATCGGGTAGAGACGTCTCCGAGTTGAAACTTTGTTCTCGAGAATGCACCGAGGGAAGTGGCGTGGCATCATCGTCGCTCTCCGAGTTGCGCATGACGATGACGCCGCCCCCTTCCAACGGCGCCGAGGGTTTATCGCCGGTCAAGTCATATTCCCCTCGCGTGTGCAAGGTCAACAATCTCCTGATGTCATCTCCCGGCAGGCCGTCAAGGCGAAAGTTGAGGTCCCCGAACCAAAAAGCAAAGTCTTCGTCCCCAATCTTCTCGCCGTCGTCCTCGGCCACGCCAGCATGCACGACGGGATCGAACTGCGTCTTGGACAGAATCTGTCCCACATCCCAACACCGCCGATCAAGGTAGTTGGATCCCGCGCCGCTAGCGAGATGGCAGTTGACAAAGACCATCCGAGTCGTCTCACCAAGGACCAACCTCGTGGTGACAGCACCCTTGTTTCCAAAATAGCCCAAGAGCCCCGTCCCGATCGGTCTCGTGCTGATATTGCTGATGGTCGGCGCAACCTCCGGGGAGGCATACACGAGAAGCAAAAGGCCGGTCATCTGCTCGGCTGCCATGAGCCGGTACCCCGTGGGCATGGCGGCTTCCAGGGCTGCTTGCCACTTCTCCATGGGGCCGTTGTCTGCATACACGGCTCGGTTCATGTACTCCTTCGTCACGTTGAGGTCCACCACCTCTTGCAGCCCTAGGACGTAGAGGCCTACATCGTCTCCGCCGACAAGCCGCACGGAGTCAGAGTCTTCATCCGTCAACCCTGACTTTCTGTGCTCGACGGCGGGATTGTGCGAAAGATCCAGCGTGGCGAAGCTCCTGTCGACCCCTCGGCCGCCGACAAACCAACTAGCCAGGTCCTTGTCCGTACCCGGACACGCGGCGACATTCCAAGTGCCAATTTTGACTCTTATCTTGTGCGGGCGCACGTATTCGGCTCGTCTGGCGAGTACGGCTCTCGCGAGCGACAGTGGAGTCGTCGACAGGTCTACCGGCTCGGAGCCGACCGAGTGCACCGACGGCGGGTTCGATAGAGTCGTCATTTTGTGATGGGAAGATACTGACGAGTAATAAATGCGGCGCTGCTAGCCTTCTATGTCGTAGATGTTCTTGTCTGTAGCCTTCTAGACCATGGTGTAAGAGGTCCAAGGGCGGCCGGGCTTCTTCGTTGGGGGCGCGCGCAAATATAGTAGACGCACGGTAACCAACATAAAGAATGCTGTCACATCGCAACTGTGGAGTGATTGACGTCCGCCACAAAGCGCGCACAACGCCAGCCAGATGTTGACCGTGAAGCTGGGTAGAAGGGCGCTGTTGAGGCTGTGATGGTGAGGGACCCCGCGAGGCATCCCGGACTGCGGGAAGGAACGCACGGCGTCATAGCGCGTTATCGATAAGCGATGTCCGGCATCTGTGGAGATCCCCATGTGGAACAGCAGCGTCCCATCCATCACACACCATATCTGCCGCCGTCACGGTTCCGAAGCCAGAGAGCAGCGCCGTCGCTCACACCTCTTTGTCTACTGCTGGTGGACAGGTGACTGAAAGGCTACCACCCCGTCGCCCAGGCAGCAATCACAGAGCGGGAACAGACACTCGCGACGGCCCCTGGACCCAGCAACCGTCCACCATGAGTCGAGCAACACCGCGCAAGGCGCGTCACAACCGCCAGCCTTCACACCTCATTCCCGCCGTCTCCGACTACGAGTCCGATGCTGCCGCCATGCAGGCATCCTACGCTCCCCCGCCGCCTCGCACCAACACCGAGCTCAACCTCTCCGTCCTGCAGCGCTACCTCCCCTCGATCCAGAGCATCCTCAGCATCGCCGCCAACGCCGTCATATACACCTTCGACAGCGCCACCGAGAGCTGGGACAAGTCCGGCATTGAGGGCACGCTGTTCGTCTGCGCGCAGAGCCCGCTGTCCGAGGATGTCGGCCACCGGCCGCGCGCGTGCGTCTTCGTCCTCAGCCGCCGCGGGCTGGACAACCTGGTCGTGGACCTGGCAAGGGTGAGCCACGTCGAGATCATGGGCGACCTGGTCATACTCCGCGTCGAGAATAACTGGGACGAGGGCGATAAGGTGCTCGGCGTCTGGATACACAACGACAAGGATGAGACGAGGGAGATCAACGGAGCCATGATCCAAGAGAGCTGGAAGGCTGTGCGGTCCGTGGGCATGGCAGAAGGGCAGGGCCCAGAAGCTGGCCCAGCCATGCAGGCCATTGGCAGGAGGTTATCGTTGAGCGACTTGTTCGGGCAGCAAAACGGCGTCGGCGCTGGACAATGATCCCAGAACCCATCGAAGCCACGATTTACGAGCACCCCACGATTTCACGAACTTGGCCAGGCCGACACCGAGATCTCGTACCGTACACCCCATGCCAGCAAGAAGCAATACTGATCGTCTTGAATCAGCTTCCTCAGAACTGGCTGCCCGGTGGTGCGTGGGATTGGCGACGTGTTCATCAAGGCGATTGTTGCGGCGGCCGCCACACCCGTCGCTCGGCCGCGAACGATCAGCTAGAGCCAGGAGGACTTGAAGCAAAGGACTGTCGCCTGTATATCCATAGACTTGTGGGCAAGAAGAAGAAATGCCTACAACACGTTTTCAGAGGCGTCCTGCCTATCCCGCCATTCCACACATCTCGACGTAGCCCGTTTACCCGTTAATAGATTTGATTCCCCATACCTTTACACTGTACCGCTGATGCTCAGCTCCCGAATTTCTTGCAGGACCTGCTCCACCCTGGCATCCAGATGCCCCTCGGCGTACTGATCTCTGGTATCCGCATCCAAGTACTGCTGCACCTGCGCCATTCGCGAGTATGCCTCGGCGCAAAAGCGCAGCTGAATCTTGACAAGCGCCTCGAACGTTGGATCCAGGTAAGGCACGCGGAGGTCAATCAGCTGCGGCAGCTCCGAGTGCAGCTGCTCGTTGAGCTGCTCATACGCCACCTTGGCCATCTCCAGCTCCTTCTCGGTGCGCGGCAGCTTGGTGGCGTCCTTGTCAGGCTTCTCTACGAGGCGCTTGACCTTGGCGCGCAGGGCGTCGTAGTCCAGGAGCTTGTGCGAGCGCTTCTTGATGCACTCGTTGATGTCGGGGAAGTAGGCGCAGAAGCGCGTAATGGGCTCGAGTACTGTTGTGCGGTAGGGGCCGTCGAGGGCCTTGATCGTCTCGGCATCGAGGTCTTCGACCGCTTGCTTGTAGCTTCTGCTGACGCCGTCCGTTGCGCCCGAGTCTCCGTAAAAGGCGTCTATCGTTTCGGCTATCCTCATTTGTGACGCGGTCATGGCTGGACGTGGTGATTAGCGACGTCCAATGATCGGCTCATCGTGTCGGTGCTCACCTCTAAGCGAATCGAGATATCCCTTTGCTTCCTTTTGCAATCGTAGTGATGCCGCCTCCATGGTTCGGAATCGTCTAGCGAGGAGTCAGCCACGCCAGGCGTTGTCGACTGTGTTCGACGCTCTCTCACCTCTCCTCGACTTCATAATCGCGATCGTTTGTCTTTTCCACGTGTCCTGGAAGTATTCGTAAGCATCGACAGCCGCGTACGGACACATCAACCCGTGAATACCCGTTTTCATCATCACCTGCGTCGTCGCGCGGTTCACATTCTTCTTGAACCCTGCTCCTTGTCAGCCCCTCTCGTCACGTTGCGGGGAGAGTCGCGATTGCACGTACCCGCCCACGACATCTTGGCTGTCTGTGTCTCTCGGAGATCTTCTCGGAATCAGATATGGATATTGGGTGGTCGATGTCGCTCGGCTTCGCTTCGTGTAGACGTGAGGGTTGGGGTTGCCTACGCACCGGAGGCCGTGGTCGGGAAGTGGTGTTGAAGAGAGTGACGACTAAAACGGCTGCGCAGCCACGATGTTGCCCAATCGGCGCATGTACGTCAGTGGTACGGAGTACCTCAGGTGAGGCGCAGTCGAAGGGCTCCGCCACATGTGACTCACGTGACCCCGCGTCGAAGCTTCCAATAATGGCTGCTTCGTTTTACGAGTACGTCCAGGTTCAGTTTGTCGCATCCGCGCGCCAGCATGTTCAATCCTCGTTTCCTGGTCGTCAGCTTAGGAAATCCTCTTCCCAAATATGAGAGTCTACATTCTGCGGGCCACTTTGCCCTCAATGGCCTCGCAAAAGCCCTCCGCCAACCTTCTTTCAGCGAGATGACGCTGGGGAAACAGAGCTGTCTCGTGTCCCGGGGACCCAAGTATACCTTGGTGCAGTCGCCGACTCTGATGAACATTTCCGGACCCTTTGTCGCGCGCGTGTGGCAGGAGATGGCCAAACAGGGCGACCCGGCATCACTGAGCCTCGTCGTCGTCCACGACGAGCTGGAGAAGGAGCTTGGCGTGGTGAGGCTCACGCCGTGGGACCGCAGTCCTCGGGGCCACAACGGCATCAAGAGCATCAAGAAGTCTCTATCGCAGGAGAAATATCCGCTGTCCCCCTTTGTGCGCGTTGCCGTGGGCATTGGTCGGCCGGCAACAAGGGATGCTGCGACGGTGAGCCAATACGTTCTTGGCAAGATTTCAGCCGAGCAGAGAAGGGTTTTGGAGGAGGTTGTCCCATGGGATGTTGCCAAGAGGCTGGTCGAGCTGGAGGATGAGTGGAGGTCGGAGATACAGACTTGACGACTGCGACCTGGACCTGGACCTGGACCTTTCACGCCCTGCTCATGTGCTGCGGCCGCCGCAGTCTCTCAAGGCGAGGAGGACAAACAGCATACCTCGGGACGCTGCAGGAGCGTATCCTGTCATTTCCGGCCTAGACCTTGCCGCTAGTTGCAAGTTATTGCAATCATGCCGCTGAGAGCAATCATTGCGGCTCGAATCCTGGTCATCTACGGGCTACATGCTTGAGTTCATGCGCCTCAACACAACGCGATGTCACAAACATAAACTGCTGCATAATGTATCAGGGCCTGCAGATGAAAGGCCCAACCTGGAAGCGCCATTCAGCCATCGCAGCATCGCCTGGATGACCCACGAAGGCACAAATAGCACAAGCCGTTTCAGCACGCTGATGAGAGATGCCATGCATTCGAATCACAGCCGCCCACCTCTGTATTCCCTGCTCAATTCGACAATGACTTCGGACGCGACGAGAGCTGGGGTGCGTACTGAGAAGTGGAAACTGGTTGGGAAACAGCCGGGTTCAGCTCGTGGTCACACATGGAACGCCTATCTGCCCACTCACACCTCACTCAATACGGAGTACTCGTACTACGGATGTACGAGTATGGGACACAACCGGGCTGAGGCTTCAACAGGGGCGTTATGCTATCGCGCTCAAGCGCGGCTAATCAGTACGACAATTCATCTTCGTCCACGGCTTCTCCTGTCTCTCCGTCTTCGGCAGCTTCTACCGGTGGCGAGTGACTTTACGCAGTAATTTAAGCTTCAAGGTTGTGTTCCAACCTTGTCCGTGGCGGATGGCTGGCGAAGGAGTCTGGTATTCATCTTTCTTGTGGCTGACTGGCTCGTTATCTTTGGGATCCCACCGCCGACGTGAAGCACCTGCAGCGCCAATGTGGACCTGCCATTCGTCAGCGATGTATGAGCTGTCTTGTGCCGTCTGCGATGCCAAGTTCAAACTGTCAGGACCCCAATTTCGCGGGTCCGGGGAGTCGGCAGCAGACCGGGGTCTCTCCACAGAGTCCACAACCAACGACATGGTCGCTCCCGGCGCTAGTCAGACTGCGTCAGCCAGAGATAAGGGCATCCACCAATCACGCACCGCAGCCCATCCGTTGGTTCATTATCTCTCGAGATGCGAGTCCGAGAGGCCTGATAGGTATCAGCGAGGCAACGAGGGCGCCGTTGATAACAGTCACCACCAACGGGATAAGCTCAAATGGCTTCGCGTGAACCTCTCTGTCCCGGCCGGTTGTCGCAGCGCCAAATACTCCGTTCTCAGGTCATCCATGACCTGCCCGGCCTGTCGCGTCAGGCGAGTCGCGTGCACTCGCCGACATCGCCGACTCTCCGCCAGCTGATAACCTCTCAATGACCGGTGGCAGTGGCTTGCTGGAGATGGAGACAATGCCTTTGTCGGGAAATGCCGGCGAGACGGCCGCCAGAAGCAGGCTCTGGCGGTTTGACGTTGGTTAGACACCGCTGGATACCTCCCTGCACGGACTACGCATCATTTCAGGCCATGCCAGAATAAACCTTCCAATCCGATACAGCCATCTGCACGCCAAGATCCGCGGCGAGGGATCACCACGCATGCACTTTGTCTGGGGAAGCGTGGGCTTATGACAAGAAAACAGTCCTCTCGCAAGGAAGCCTCAATACGCTTCCGTATCGGAAAGCCCCCCGTTATCAGACGTCGTTGCTCGTCCAGAGCCGCTGTGGCGCATTTATTGACAGATAGGCGCGTCCGTTGTCGCGATAACATAGTGCTGCGAATGCTCACCTGACATCCAGGGATCAATGACTAGGAGGGCTGGCTTTACTCGCCAGCCGGCTTCGCTAGCTGGCGGCCGTATCGTCCCTGGTTGGCCTCGCCTAAAGCAATCTCGCCGGTTTCAACCGCCTGTCCATGATAGCTGCGGTCATGCGAGCCGCCGGATATGGTTACTCAGCTCTATTCCGTGTTGGTCGGGGCCCTCAGCTCAGTGACAGGGAGGCTAGACGGGATATATCTATAATGGCGTTGATCCCCCCCTGATTGTCACCCCCGTCCCTGCCTCCTACTGCTTCCCCCGTTTGCTCACCCGCTACATCGTCCTCCCATCCGTCTGGATCGTGGGAATCAAGGCAGAGCAGGGTGACTCCCAGCGCCATCACCATGACGGCAGAAACATACAATGGCACGACCGGCACGGCCGACCCCGGCTGGTCGTCTGGGGTCCACGACCTCAACATCTTCTACGACGTGCGTACCGCCGCATTTCATGGCTCGAGGATCAGGGGCTGGAGATTTTGACGCAGACTGACTCTTCCTTTGCAGACTGGCAACATGGCCTTCCTGACCATCTCCTCCGTCCTGGTGTTGCTCATGATCCCCGGCGTCGGCTTCTTCTACAGCGGCCTCGCGCGCCGCAAGTCGGCGCTGCAGCTCGTCCTCCTGTCGATGCTCTCCGTCGCGATCATCAGCTTCCAGTGGTTCTTCTGGGGCTACTCGCTCACCTTCTCGCGCACCGGCAACGCCTTCTTCGGTGACCTGACCCAGTTTGGCCTCATAAAGACGCTCGGCCAGCCCAACGGATCGACCAACCTGCCCGACATCCTGTTTTGCCTGTACCAGGGCATGTTTGCCGCCATTACGTGAGTGCCTGCCCTCCCTTCGATGCGCGTCCCGCCACGTTCAGGTTGCTGACGTGGAGACAGCCCTGCCCTGGCCATCGGTGCAGTCGCCGACCGCGGCCGCATGCTCCCGGCCCTCGTCTTCATCTTCATCTGGTCCACTGTCGTCTACGACCCCATCGCCTACTGGACGTGGAACGCCAACGGCTGGCTCTTCAAGCTTCCCTCCTACGACTTCGCCGGCGGCGGCCCCGTCCACATCGCCTCGGGCACCTGCGCCCTCGCCTACAGCATCATGCTCGGCAAGCGCACCGGCTACTCGAACAACGCCGGGCTGCCGTACCGCCCGCACAGCGTCACCAATGTCGTCGTCGGCACCGTCTTCCTCTGGGTCGGTTGGTTCGGCTTCAACGGCGGCTCCGCGCTCGGCATGAACATGCGCGCCATCATGGCTTGCCTCGTCACCAACCTGGCCGCTTCGTGCGGCGGCATCACCTGGGTCCTGCTCGACTACCGTCTCGAGAGGAAATGGAGCACCATTGGCTTCTGCTCGGGCGCCATCTCTGGCCTCGTGGCCATCACGCCCGCCTCTGGTTTCGTCGCGCCCTGAGCCGCTGTCATCATCGGCATCTGCGGTGGCGTCTGCTGCAACTTTGCCACCAAGCTCAAGTTCCTCATCGGCGTTGACGATGCGCTCGACATCTTTGCCGTCCACGGCATCGGAGGCATGGTCGGCAACATCCTGACCGGCATCTTTGGAGCGTGAGTCCCTTCTTCCGGCAGAGGCGTGAGTTGATGCTAACCACCAGCCACAGTTCTTACATCGCCGGCCTCGACGGCACCACCTTCGGCCCCATCGGCTGGATCCAGCACAACTGGATCCAGCTCGGTTACCAGCTCGCCGGCATCTGCGCCGCCTTCGGCTGGTCCTTTGTCCTCAGCTGCCTCATCCTCTTCCTCATGAACCTCATCCCCGGCCTGTCCCTGCGCGTCTCCGCAGACGACGAGGACATCGGCATCGACGACTGCCAGCTCGGCGAGTTTGCCTACGACTATGTCGAACTGACGCGCCACGTCGCCGACTCGGCTGGCCACACCACCGACCGCACCATGTCGTCGAGCAGCTCCACTGCCAACGAGAAGGCGGTGCCCGGGACGGTCTGAGTTTGGTCACCTATGCTCGTTTGGGCGGTAATTCGTTAGGTAGAGCTGCAGCAGCAGGGAGTTTATTTGATTCGTTGATACCACTACATGTCCATGTTTGAATAGATCAGCATATGCATTCCCCTATGCAATTCACGTCATTCGGTGCAACCTCCACAAGTTTTGCCCGCCCGCAGGCAGGGTGCGGGCCGAACCGCAGTCCAATTTCCCTTCTGCCAAGTAAGCCGATTGTGGCGTTTTGAAGTATCCCGGGACAGCTAGACATTGACCGAGAGCAAGGTCTTGTGGACATACGGCAAGACATTAACAGCCCAGTTACAAGCCAACGAGCTGAGGCTCCGACTCATAGTTCGTTGGAGCAAATTTCATCGTATTCCATGCAGTCGCTCATGCAAATGCTCTATCCTTCTGTGCGTGTACGAGTACCACTCGCGAGCCCCTATTCGCCCCATGGCAGGCCTCAGTTCGGTCCCCGCCTTGCTCGCTCGCATGCTTTCCTGTGATCCACCCCTTCCTTGTGCTTGTGTTAAAACTGCCCCCATGTGGTATACTTGAGTCGTTCGTGGCCGTCGTCGCACTCGTTGCCGAAAAGACAACAGCCCGCAAATAAATTAACAAAACTCCGCCTATGCTGTGCTGTCGAGAGCCAATATCGATATCTGAAAATGCTCGCAACCGTCGTACCCGCTAAACAGTATCTCAATGGTCACCTTCGGCGCGAGTGCCTGCGTGCCCCAGTCTGCGTTGCCGGCTATTCCCACACGAGTTTTCGGCTAAACAAACGCTCAATCGAATGAGAGTCGCATTTCAAAGGGGATTCGCCCACCTCTCGTACGTGGAGAGTATCTATTCTCCAAGTGGGTCTTGGTATGGCGGCTGCATCGGCGCGGTGCTTGCTCCAGACAGCAACGGGCCCCCGTTTGCTGCGCTGGCTTGCTGGGAAGACCCCGAGGCCGGAGCCACGGAAGCCATGCTTGCATGCCCATGGCCATGAGCACTGAGTGGCGGGGCTCCGCTCGCTGGTTCATTGCTCATGAAGCTCGAAAATGCCAACGGTCCCATGGGTCCAGTCGAGGGGTACGTGTAGGGGTGAGTCACAGGATGCGCGTGACTCGGAGACGCAAACGGGTGCTGGCTCAGGTTCGGCGCTGGAGGCGGCACAGGGATGGGGTGTGCAATCTGCGGAAAGGTTGATCCGTGGTCGATGCCGGCGGTTCCAGCAGGTGGCTGCTGGTTATGAACCTGCACATCCACGGCCATTTCGCTTCCATCCAAGCCCTCGAAATCATTCTCCTCATCTGCCATTTCGTCGTCAAAGGCCTCGCCTTCTGTCGTTGGCAAATTATTTACCATGGCTTGGGATCGACGAGCCGCGGCACCACGAATGCGGCTGCCACCCGCTCGGTAAGGCAGGCCCCGGCGTAGTTCTTCAAATCGAGGCGAAGTGTGCAGAAAGTCACGAAATTTGGACACCATGCTGCCGGAGAAGACGCAAAAGACGTCTCTCTGGTGCTGCGTGAACTCTGAGCAGATGTGTTAGAAACCACCGTCGAGCCTGTACGAGATAATGGGGATCGGGGACTCACCGGGTGGTGCTACTCTACAGTATGCTTGAAAATCGTCTCGCTGGAATGCGGCAACGCCAGTCAAGCTCAAATGGGTGAGCCGTGGGCACGAGTTGAGAAGTCGCATGATACTCTATACGCGTGTGAGCATGAGGCCGTCGGCAAGTCTAGGCGAGGCAAACAAGAGGAACTGACCTTGAGGGTGAGGTTGACGCAGTAGCTCAGATGAACACGTTCAAGGCTGGAGGCGAAGTACTCTCCGCCAACAAACACACCGGTGGCGTCTCGCCGCACGCGTGGACGGTATGCGGCATCGGCGAGCGAAAAGACAGACTCGTCAGTGATCGAGCTGCATTTCACGAGTCCGATTCTCTTTAACTTGGGAAGCATAGCCAGTCGCTTCACCGAGTCGTCAGTCAAATTCGTGCAGCATCCGAGGTCGATGTAACGGATACGATTGCAGCTGATAACAAGTTTCTTGACTCCCTCGTCCGTAATCTGCCCGCAATGGCCGAGGTGGACATAGTGCAGGTTTTTGCCGAGCTTGGCGATGGCATGGACGGCTGCGTCGGTGATGTTGCGGCATTTGGCAAGGACAAGATTGCGCAGGCGCGGCGCGGCATCGATGATCTTCTCAACGGCGGCATCCGTGAGCCTCGTGCAAGAAGTCAAGTCGAGGATTCTGAGGTGCTCGTAGATTTGGCCATCGGGGAGGCCCAGGAAAGCGTTGTCGTCGATAAGGTCGCAGCTAGCGAGGCGCAGCTCACGCAGACAGTTGCCCTTGGAGAGCAGTGCAGTAACCGGTCCGTTGCCAATTTGGTGGCACTGGTGCAGATCGATCTCGAGAATGTTGGGGCAGTGATCGGCGAAGGCAAGAATGGCGTTATCGCGAAGCTGGGCGCATTCGTTCAGTTTCAGCTGGCGACGAGCGCATTAGCATCATGTGAACGGAAGCACGTGCGGATGAATATGACAGATGGGATGCGCACTCACCCTCTTGATGTACTTGCAACTCTGAGCGAGCGCAGTCATGCTCTCGTTGGAAATCCCATCGCATCCTGAGATGTTGAGCCCCTGCAGCCGCCTGCAGTGTTCTGCGATGGCGTTGATGGACTGTTCAGTAATGTTCTTATCATTGGAGATGTCGAGCGCGAGCAGCGATGCGCTGTTCTCAACCAGGGCGATCAAGCCAGAGTCGGTCAGGCCACGGCAGTTGGTCAAGGTCAGGCGCTCCACCCTGGAGCAGACGGCAAGGGGTAATACGCTGCCATCGTTGACCTTATCCGCGAGCGCCGCGAGGTTGAGCCGCTTGATAAAGTCTCGGTAGCTGAAAAAGGGCCGCTCAAGTCCGAGGGTCTGGCAGATGCTGCTGTGGTTTCGCCAGTTGGTGCACGCGGGCCTGTGCCACAGCAGGTCGACAGCGTTTCTAGCCCAGCGTTTAGAGACGAGCATGCAGTGGTAGAGGTCAGACGAGGCGCTCAGCTTGGCAAAGACGCTGATGAGAATCTCGTTGGGTAGGCGGTTGACTGGAGGCCAACAGGTGTCGTCAACCTGCATGTCTTGGAAGTTGGGTACGCCGAGTGACGACTGGGAGTCGTTGGCGCCCAGGAAGAAGTCGGACTCCTCGTTGTCGGCGGGAGCAGGGGATGTCGTGGACGAGGAGGAGCGAGAGTCGTCCTGCTCGTCGCTCGCGGTGCCGGATCTCGTAGCCATAGCGTCGGGAGGGGAGACAGCCGGGAGCGTCACCAGCCTGACTGGCGGTTCGGTTCACCACTTGTTCGTGCTCGGATGCAATCTACTGACCAGGCGGAGCGACTAGGGAGCTGTCCGATGACTCGGAGTCCTAGAGGCGGTCGAGTCACCGAGTAGCAAGGCAGCTTGGACGAGGGAAAGTCGAGAGTTGGCGCTCGGGGAAGCGGCGGCAGGATCGAGGAGGTTTACGGCCCCTGTCGTCAGTCCTTTCGGGGTCGAGGAGCGCGGAAGAGGCTGCTTTAAGCCTGGTGTCGGGCGGGTGCAAGATCAATCAAAACAGCACGGATGACGTCGGCAGGGCAGTCGGGAGCAAGCTGCGCCAAAGGAGCCGTCGAGCGTCGCGGCGCTGCTGAGGTTGCGGCCGCTGCTAGATGCAGGGCAGAAGCGGGGGGAGGGAGGATGATGGATGGATGGATGGGCGAGGGAGGGAGGCTTTGATGTTGCTCCCGTCGATTTGTTGGCGGTCGGGCGGGTGGTGATGAAAGTCAGCAGGGAGCCAAGCCGAGACGGGGCGGAGACAGAGACGGGTGCGGGCGCGCGTGGGGCTCTTCACGGGGCCCTTCAGCCCCAGCGGTTTGACCACTGTCGGGCCTCTATGGCCTTAGCGCCTTGCAGGACACCCGCCGCCTGACGGATGCGCCAGAGGCGGCCCTGAGCCTGAGCCGCACCGCCCGAGGGCGCTAAACCTGGATGTGTGCGGATCATCAGGGTCCGCTGAAGGAGCCACGTGACCTCCCTGTGAGACATCACCCTAAAACCCGTCCTGCACGTCATTGACGCTTTGATCCACCATCACTGATGATGCTTTCATCCGAATTAGACGACAGATCTTTGGTCTCAATTCATGCATGCGTTGCAGCAGCTGGAATCCCGCAGCCTAAATCGAGTGAAGGGACCTATTTTCCCATCGCCCTTCATCCCCATAGTACGCCCCCACTGCTTCTCCTGAACACCACCTTGGTACCAAAGTCCCCGTCCAAGCGGTACGATATGCCCTTGTTCATGAGTGTCACCCCCGAGATCGTCGGTTGCCACCTACCTTGAAAATTGTTTATGTATCCAGCCCCTGCAGTCTCAGCACCGGCTATGAGTTGGTGATGTTTCCCCCAGCTGGAAGCAGAAAAGGACCGCCTGCCTGCCGGAGACGAAGAGCGCCGCCGGCCAGTTGGACTCCTTCAGCGAGCTGAGGTGCCACATGTCACCCTTGGCGATGATAGGGTTGGCCTTTTCCGCAAGCCTGATTAAGCCTGGGATCTTGGCCTTGTCCTCTACTGGCATGTCCTCCGGGTCGAGCTCAAGGGACGGATCCACCCGTCATGGCCACATGAACTCGGAACCTCGATGGATGTGATGGGCGGGCGCCCAATGCTGAGCGCGGATAGGCCAACGAAGTGCCGAACTAGATGTAGACGTGCTCCGGTCCGTCGGTATCGATACCGACGCCCGGACCCAGGGAAAGTATTGCAGGATACCAGTGTCGAAGCGACCGCCGCGGAAGCATATCCTTTACAGACACTTCGGGGAATCGACGTCAGCCTGTCGGAAATGGGGTACAACCCAAGCAAGTACTTGTGGTCGGTAAAAGGACTGGGCGTTTCGTGAATGTCCTGGTTATTGTCCCATTTCACATTGTCAATGTGTGAGCTCTTGAGGATATTGGTCACAGAGAGAGTTGGTCCTGAATTTCTGTGCCTCGGGCAGCACGACGTTTCGCCTCTCTTCGGCCTTGTAAAGCTGCTACAGAGACACTGGAGGCCAAGGCTCGAGGGAAAGAGGCTCGAGGGAAGAGGCTCGAGGGAAGAGGCTCGAGGGAAAGAGTCTCGAGGTCCTTGACATCCGACGGAAGCGTGACTCGCTCGCCTTTAAATTCCCAAAGTGCGATATAGTCAACCTCCCAACAATTATTTATACGGCTGTCTTGTCTCAGGCGAGCGAATTCGTCTCCGCATCGTCACCATCGCGATACTGGGGTTAGACTTCAACCCCGATCCTCGACCCACCATCCCGCCTCCGGGGTGTCAAGAGATGTCGATCATTGGACCGGCTGCAGGAATGCGGGGAGGCGAACCTGTTGATCGGCGGGAGAGACTCGCCCATTCAGTACCTGGCGCTATGAGTACGGTATATCCGTCTAAATATTCATGTCAGCGATCATCATCCGCCCTAAAGTTGAACATCTTACAGCCTAGCAGTGCTCTAGAGCCTAATGAGCCTGAAACTTGTATCTTCTGATACGCGTAGTAGACTGTTGATGGTGGAGAGGGGCTGAATACCAAGATGGCCGGTAGTTTCGTACGTTGCCTTGGCTTTGGTCTACGAACCGAGGTAATTTGCGGTGATCTGGAACGAATAGATCTTATTCAAAATGAGATTTTCTTGGAGTGCCAGCTTAAGGCTATCAAGTATCCTTGGCGTACGTACGGACCATCGTTATACGTCATTCAATACCATGTATTGGCCGATAAAATGCGATCATTATGCACGCCCTGCTTGCTCGTTGGAATGGGCCAGTTGAGTCTATCGAGGCTGTTGCGCTATTGATGAATTTCGAAACGGCTTCTATTTTGGACTCTTCAATCATGTACGTAGTTAAGTAGTGTCGACTTGACAACAAGGCCTAGGATGTTGGCTCGTAGGGTAGCG
Source organism: Tolypocladium nubicola (assembly GCA_024340505.1). NCBI lineage: Eukaryota > Fungi > Ascomycota > Sordariomycetes > Hypocreales > Ophiocordycipitaceae > Tolypocladium > Tolypocladium nubicola. The sequence goes on from JALHCA010000407.1 coordinate 23,309, forward strand.
GTAGCGGTGGGTGATCGCGGGACCCAAGTTACACCGTGGCTCTATTGGTCCGTCGGTCGATTACATAATGCAAGGTCTTGGATCGTACGTCACTTTTCTAAGCCAGCCAGGTCGGGGGTGGGCTCACTTTACCAATCTCAACTTCGGACTCGAACCAGCCAGCCACCTGAAGAGCATCAATCGCTCTTACGGTGTCCTCGCTACTTGCTGGTTGACACTCCTGCGAGCCCTGTCGACCGTGGCCACCACCATGGCAATGCTTCGACCCGCGGCTGCCCTCGGCCGCCCCGTCCTCCGGCCATCGTGCCTTGGCACGGCTCCCGTCCGCGCCGCGGCTCGCCGAACGCTCTTCTCACAGCGGCAGTCAGCGCGCGCGACGCAAGACTTCGACCTCAACAAGCTCAATGCCAAGCGGCGCGACTACGAGCAGAACCGCACGGCCTTCCTAGCAGCAGGCGCCCTCGCGGGCATCGTCTCCTTCATCTACACAGCCTGGAAGCTCAAGCAGACCCTCGACGTCGAGCGCGAGAAGGAGAAGCTCGCGGTCAAGTGCGACGCGCCCATTCCGACCGAGATATTCAAGACCGAGGCGGGCGAGAAGCGCAAGGTGGTGCTACACGATGAGGAGGGCAGGGAGATTGTCCCCACGGGCCACGGCGTCGTCAAGGCATTTCCGCGCGTGCTAGAGGTGGACCTGCCGGCGTCGCAGCACCCCAGCAGCAGCAGCAGCAGCAGCAGCCCCATAGCCGATTCCATATCGGACAAGAACGGCGTCGAGTTCACGCTCGTGGGGCTGGGGATGCGGACGGTGACCTTTATCGGCATCCAGGTCTATCTCGTGGGCTTCTACGTTGCGACGCAAGACATTGCGCGGCTGCAGCACTACCTGGTCAAGAAGATCAACCCGCTGGCGACTACGCTGATTCCGTCGGAAAAGGACGCCCTGCGCAAGGCGCTGCTCGACGCCACCGAGGGCGAGCAGACGTGGGACGCGATACTGCAGGAGGCGGGGTGCCGCAGCGCTTTCCGCATCTCACCCGTCCGGGACACCGACTTCCACCACCTGCGCGACGGCTTCGTGCGGGCCATCCAGGCGCGGTCGCAGCGGGACAAGGCGTACGGCGACGAGGAGTTTGGCGCCGCCATGAAGGAGTTCAAGGGCATGTTCAACCGCGGGTTGGTGCCCAAGAAGAAGGAGCTGCTGCTCTGCCGCGACGGCCGGGGCGAGCTGTCGGTCATGTACAGCGATGGCGACCACAAGAAGGACGTCAAGAGGGACGTCATGGGCACCGTCTCCGACGAGAGGCTGTCGAGGCTGTTGTGGCTGAATTATCTGGCTGGGGACAAGGTCGCCTCCGAGAGGGCACGGGAGAACATCATCGAGGGGGTGATGGAGTTTGTGGAGCGGCCTGTGGGCACCGTCGCAACGCAAGTGGTGTAAAAGAGAACGCAGGGATGCCTTTGACAGGATGTACATGTACGAATACGGAAGAGCGAGTGTATAGCGATGTCACTGTCCACAGACGGCAGACGCGGAATCACGAGACCACTCACCAACGACATCGCACGTGCAATCGATATGTTATTCGCCTGTCGAACAAACGATTCCTCCAGACATGGCTGTTCTATGCTTGTCTGAGGTAGCATGCTGCCATTCGTCTATGAATGCGAGCCCCCCGTCCTGTCATTGTTCATCACAGCCGACTCCTGATGCCCGGCGCAAACACAACACATCAGCGCCTCTGTTCCTCGCCGCAACCGACAGAAGGAGCGCTTACGCCTTCAACGCGCCCGAGTCCCTGAGCAGGTCCACCAGCTTGCCCGACTTGAAGAGCGCCTGGACATCCGAGTTGCCGCCAATGTGCTTCTGCTTGATGAGGACGTTGGGGACGGTGCGCTGGCCGGTGAGCTCCTCGAGGGCGTCCTGCAGGGCGCTGCCGTCGGCTGTGCGGTGCTGCTCGTCAGAACCTCGCCACTGCGCGCGCGGGGGGTCAAGGGAGGAGGGGAACGTACGTTCGTTGTCGAGCTCGAGGGCGGTGTAGTCGGCGCCGAGGCTGTTGAGCGTCTGCTTGGTGGCCTTGCAGTAGGGGCAGTACGACTTGGAGAAGACAACTGGGTGGGCGGTGTGTCAGTAGGTTTCTCATCATCTGGAGCGGCGTCGCAGTTCGTCTCTTGCGACCCCGCGGCGGCGCGCGAGACATGGGGGAGGACATACCGACGGCGTTGTCGTCGATGATCTTCTGGACCTTCTTGCCTGCGTCTGCCATTTTTGCCTGTCGCTCGGGAGAGGGGGTCGTCGAGAAGAATTGCCGAAAGACGCGAAACATGGACATGAGCGTTCGGGAGGGTTGGGTAGTGGACGAGGCCGCAGTGGCAGGATGCAGGTAGCGCTCGGGCTGGTAATATATCTCTCTGCGCACGCAGCGGGGGGCGACAACTTGCTGGTGGATTTGTCACTGGGAGTCTTCGGAGTGCCGTGGTTGATTGGTTTATCGGGATGAGGAGTGGAAACAATCTATGATGCAATCGCCATGATTCTAGATGCCGAGGCTCTGCCGGTCCCGTCCAGGCACGGTGGCGGGGGACAAGGCCTAATTTGGTAACGCAGCGGGAACGATACCTGATCTTGGTGGCTTGCAGCTTACACCATCGAGCGGCGTCACTCCAGCGTTCCGACGCCACGCTGGCCGTTCCTGTTCCTCCGTCTTTCCTTAGTTTCCTGATTTTTGGTCACTGGTGGAAGTGTCGCAGAGCATGGATGCATTGAAGAAAGTGGTCGTGGATGGATCGCGTCAGAGGCCCAGAGCCCAACGGCTCTCAGCTGCTCTCAATCCCCCCAGACCACTTCAACAAATCTCAAACAAAATACCAACTGCAACGACACTTTGGACTCGGCCATGGCATCGTCGTCCCTCAGTCAAAAACCCTCTTCCACACCCACAAGCTCCTCGTGTTGGTGTAGTGCTTGAAGCCCTCCATCCCCCACTCCATGCCCACGCCGCTCTCCTTGTGGCCTCCAAACGGCACGTCGGGCGCAACGTCAAAGTGCGAGTTCACCCAGACGCTCCCGGCGCTCAGCTGCCGTGCCATCGCCTCAGCCCGTTGCACGTCCCTGCTCCAGACCGATGCGCCAAGCCCCGTCCGCAGCGCGTTGGCGCGCTCCACGACGTCGTCCTCCGAGGACCACCGGAGCAGCGGCACGATTGGGCCAAACGGCTCCTCGACGACGATGCGCGAGTCCTCGGGCGGGTTGTCGATGATGGCGGGCTCGACGTAGTAGCCCTTGGACGCCTCGCGCACCTTTCCCTCCAGGGCCGTCTTCCAACCGCACTTGTCGATCTGCGAGTACATGTCCTTGACGAGATCGAATCTGCCTTCCGTGTCAGCCACTTCCTCAATATCTCTCCTTACATCGACCAAGGTAGCAATGGCAATGCGGGAGCGTAAAAGGGAAACTCACTGCATGCGGTTCTGCAGCGGACCGACAACAACGTCCGGCTCAAAGCCGCCGCCCGTCTTGATGTTCCTCTTCGTAACCTCAACTAAGGCGTCCCTAAACTCATCATATATCTTCTCATGCACGTAGATGCGCTTGGCCAGCATGCAAATCTGCCCAGAGTTCAGGAATGCCGCCATGGCAATCTTGGGCATGCACTTGGCAATGTCCACGTCCTCGCAGATGATGGCGGCATCGTTGCCCCCCAGCTCAAGCACATAGCGCTTCAGCGTCTTCGCGCAGCTTGCCGCCACCCGCTTGCCAGTCGGGATAGAACCCGTGAAGGATATCATGTCAATGTCCGGATGCTCCGTCATCCACGGGCCGAGATCGTCGGCACCGCTCAGGACCTGGAAGACTCCAGGGGGGAAGATGGACATGCCCAGCTCTCCCAGCTTTAGGTCGCAGTACGGCGTGTACGGGGACGGCTTCACGATGATTGTGTTGCCAGTCAGGAGTGCCGGTCCGACCTTGCCCATTGCTAGCAGGATGGGCTAGTTCCAGGGAATAATGGCTCCGCAAACGCCCAGAGGCGGGAACGTCGAGTAGATGGTCCGCTCGTCGTTGTCATCGAGGATTTCGTCCTTGACCTCCATTGTTGCAAATCTTCGTAGCCATTCCAGAGTCATGTCGACCTCCCTGTTAGCCAAAGAAAGGGGTTTGCCCTGTTCCATCGTCTGCAGCCTCTCCAAGTCGTGGCGGTTCTCCTCGATCACATCCGCAAAGGCGAGCAAGAGCTTGGCCCGCTCGTCAAAGGTCGTCTTGGACCATGTCTTGAATGCCTGGCGCGCGTGCTTGACAGCGGCGTCAAGATCGTCCTTGCTGGCGACGGGGACCTCGTACAGAGGCTCACCGGTAGCAGGATCGATCGAATGTCGCGTAGTGTGTGAGGATACGATCTGGCCGTTGATGATGTTGCCAGGGTAGGCCTGAAATGTCACATAAATGGTCAACTCGAGAGTATCAAGACCACGGCATGAGATCTGGTGTTAAACGTACGGTGATGTCAATCTTGGGAGCCATGACGGTAGATGACTAGTGCGAAGCAGGCAGACCTTCTGACGATGAGGGACGTGTACCGAGAACTACCTAGAGCAGCGGCATCATGGCTTCTTATGCCTCGGGAATCTTGGTTGGCGCCGAGGCAGGCCCGACAGCCTGCAGGGCGTTCCCGCTCTTGCGAAAAGACGATAGTTGGGGTTGCATAGGTACCCATCCCTTGTTCCTCATTCGCATGTGCAACCTGTCACAACAGATATACCCTGTTTTCGGGTATGCCATATTGCCGTATCTGCAGTGACGGTGAGATAATGCTGTGTCTGTACCGACTGCCATTGGTGGTGTTGGATGGGTCGGGAGGAGGCCCAGCGTCTGCAGGTGAGATCTGATGCTCGTTAAGGGCCGGCAGCTGTTACCCCGCCTCCCCTTCTGTGAGACTTATCGCTGCGAGATATTATTACCCAAAAGCTGTATGGAGTACAGACTAGAATCCGTCAGCGTTGTCCTCCCAGCCGTCCACTTGCGCCGGCGTCGCAAGACCCCACAAGTCGAACCAGCTTCAATAGTGACTACTTGCGGTTGCGTGGCCAAGATCCAAAGTCGAAGTGGCAGATTGGAATCTCGCTACTGCATAGAATTTGGTCTCTTGATTGAGGCCAGACCTGCGAAGTTCGTTGGCTCAGCGATGTTCGCATCTGCAATGTAGGGTGGCCACAAGCCGGAAGGACGAAGTTCGGCTCGTCAAGTCCGGGCAAAGAGCTCAATGCGAAAGTCAGCAAACAAATAGCCAAAATAGAGTCAGATAAGCATTTGAGTTAAATGCAATCGTTTAATTTTTCAACCGACATATGTAGGATTCGGTGCTCGAGCTTGTCTGAGCGGTGATATTGCACCTTTCATCAGCTGCTACCATCACCTGACCGTAGGACCCCTATACCAGTCATGGCCCCGCCATCAGCATATTTCCTAGCCCTTGTCCCAAGAGACCGATGACCCTTCATCAACAAACCAACCCTTGGTCATTGCTCGTGATACAGCCCTCTGTTGCGCAGCATTGTCGCGTACATCCTCTCCCACATTCGAGCCAGACTCCACCCAGCCCTTTTGCGACTCTAGCGACAAGTTGTCCGCCGTCTGTTGCCATCAGCGCCGCAAACCTGCCGTTCAGCCCAACGAGCCACCGACGATTGAAGTTTGTCCAACAGGAACAAACGTACAACTGCAGAACGCACTCGCAGCACCCTCGTCGGATTCCACCCGACCCGCTACGGCAACAGGCTCCATCCACTCCTCGTGTCGGCTCTTGACCGGCCCCGACGTCGTCGAGTCGGAACCCAGTCGTCGGCGCCTCCGCCGTCTGCTGCATCCCACCAACTGCGTCGCTCGATCGCCACCTCGCGCACATACATGCCCCACGTTCGACAACCAAACCGACCGCTGCAGATTTGCATATCGCATCTCCTGTTTCGCCCCTGCCCCCTCGTCTAGAGAAACTTGGTCAATAGCTGTGCGAGGTGTCCTGTCAAAGGGCCACCTTACCACAAAGACAAGGTGGATTCCAGCCAGGTCGCCGCGGCATCCTCTGGAGCCTTGGAAAACATCACGACGTACCTCAACGGGACGCTGGCAAACCTCTCGTCGGCCTTCCAGGAGTCGAGCGAATACATCTCCGAGACGCTCGGCGTCCCGCCCGGGCTTGTATATAGCAGCCTCGCCGCCCTCGTTGCCGTCCCTATTACAATGTCGAGATATGGATGGTCCCTCAACCGCGAGCAGAGCTCCCCCTATAGCTCAATGTCGGGTGGCGTTCCTGCTGTGACGGATGAGGACTTCAGCTATATCACCTCGCAGGACTTGGACGACCCTCCTCTCGGCTCGTCAGACGGTCGCTATCATCCCAGGTCGCAGTCGGCGGCCCAGCCAGCGCCAGAGGATGATGTTCTTCTCATCAAGAACAAGGGCGTCACGTATCCGGCCCACTTCCCTGCATACTCTATCGGCGATGGAAAGCTGCGAGTCAAGGATGTGCGAGAGCGCGTCGGGATTATGATGGATCTGCCAGAACGTGCCACTCGCCGCATCAAACTCCTGTACAAGGGCAAGCAGCTCAAGGAGCCCGCGGTGCCGATTCGCGAGTACGGAGTCAAGAACAAGAGCGAATTGATGGCGGTTCTGCCGGACGTCGGCGACGAGAGCGGCCCATCCGACGAGGAGATGGTAATTGTTGGAGACTCGTCTCGAGACGATGCTAAGTCACAACGCCGCAAGAAGAGAAAGGGAAAGAAGCGAGGGGGCAGGGAGGATGGTGACTCGGCGAGCAGCCCCCGTGACAGCAACTCGAATTCAAAGTCTCCGCCTCCACCAGCAGCCAGCGGCCCGATCAAACGGATCGAGGAGTTGTCCAGCGAGTTTACGGCCAAATGGCTACCGATGTGTGTTCAGTATACCGCATCGCCGCCGTCGGACCCCAAGACACGGGAGGAGGAGCACAGGAAGCTCTCCGAAAGCTTGTTGCAGAGCATTCTGCTGAAGCTTGACGGGATAGAGACTGAGGGAATTGCAGAAGTGAGAACTAAGCGCAAAGAACTGGTTCACCGAGTTCAGGAGGTGCTCAAGGGATTGGATGCAGCAGCCAAGGGCATGTAAAAGGACCTGGAGTCTCTGCGCTCCGGCATCTTACCGCATGCAGGAGCCGTTGGGCAGGTTTGGATGGAGATTTACCACTACGAAGCGCCGCATCGCATGCTGCAGGCTGGCATTGTGATGCCTTTGGAGATTGAATTGCCATTGCCATGGCTATAGATCAGGCTGTACAACTATCATAGATCAGACTTAAGCTGCCAGCACAGCAGCTTCTAAGACGCGCTTATCATCGGGGAGAGATAGACTAGGTAGTTGACGCCGCCAACTGGGAAACACTGGTTTCATTGAGTGATGTGTTGAAAATTGAATATGCACTCTCTCAGCGCCGAACCTCAAAGGCAACCGAAACCTCGTCACGTGTAAATACTGCATTTATTAGGCTATTGCATGGTCGAGGGCTGCTAATAGCCAGACGCTGATTGGCCGGATGAACCGAGGAGCCGAGCAGCTCTCGTCCCGACAGAGCCTCTGCCAGCGCGAGCGCAAAGAAACGTGCCTCCTCGACCACCACCCGCCTCAATCACCATCCACCCATTCGCCGCGCCCAACGCCATCGCGGACGCAGCTTGGTGAGCGAGACTCTTGTTGACGATGGCTTCTTCCATGGCTCTGAGGAACCTGGCCTCTGGCTCTGCTGTGCGTCCCTGCGGCCCTCGTCCCTCCCGCCCCCGTCCCCGTGCCGTGCTGACCGAGCCCTCCCGTTGCAGTTTTCGCGGCTGGCAAGAACCCAGGCCAGGGCCTTTTCGACGACGCGACCGGCTGGTGAGTGGTGCCCCCCGAGACGGCGCAGACGAGGATCCGCACTGACCGCGAGGCGCCTGCAGCTCGCGTCATCGCCAACGGCCCGCTGAGGGCAAAGGAGGCGTCGCCCTTCGTGAGCACCAAGTACCCCGTCATTGTGCGTTCTGCCACCCGCCCCGACTGCCCCCGTCGCCGGACTGTCCCCGATTGACCGCCTCCTAGGACCACGAGTACGATGCCCTTGTCGTCGGCGCCGGCGGCGCCGGTCTGCGGGCCGCTTTCGGTCTTGCCGAGGCTGGCTTCAACACGGCCTGCATCTCCAAGCTCTTCCCGACCCGAAGCCACACCGTCGCCGCCCAGGGCGGCATCAACGCCGCTCTGGGGAACATGCACGAGGACGACTGGCGGTGGCACATGTACGACACCGTCAAGGGCTCCGACTGGCTGGGCGACCAGGACGCCATCCACTACATGACCCGCGAGGCCCCGGCCTCCATTGTCGAGCTGGAGCACTACGGCTGCCCGTTCTCGCGAACCGAGGACGGCAAGATGTGAGCATCGACACCAATGGCCTTGGGTCTGCCGCAGCTGACAATTGACCTCGCACAGCTACCAGCGAGCCTTTGGTGGCCAGTCGCAAAAGTACGGCAAGGGTGGCCAGGCCTACCGATGCTGCGCCGCTGCCGACCGAACCGGACACGCCCTCCTGCACACCCTCTACGGCCAGTCTCTCCGGCACAACACCAACTACTTCATCGAGTACTTTGCCCTGGACCTGATCATGCAGGACGGCGAGTGCCGCGGCGTCCTGGCGTACAACCAGGAGGACGGCACTCTGCACCGCTTCCTCGCCAACCACACGGTCCTGGCCACTGGTGGCTACGGCCGTGCCTACTTCAGCTGCACGTCTGCGCACACGTGCACTGGTGACGGCATGGCCATGGTTGCCCGTGCTGGCCTCCCCAACCAGGATCTCGAGTTCGTCCAGTTCCACCCTACCGGTATCTACGGTGCCGGCTGCCTGATCACCGAGGGTGCCCGTGGTGAGGGTGGCTACCTGCTGAACTCGGAGGGTGAGCGCTTCATGGAGCGATATGCCCCTACCGCCAAGGATCTTGCCTCTCGAGACGTCGTCTCCCGATCGATGACGATGGAGATCCGCGACGGCCGCGGTGTCGGTGCTGAGAAGGACCACATCTACCTGCAGCTGAGCCACCTGCCCGCCGAGGTCCTCGCTGAGCGTCTGCCCGGTATCTCCGAGACCGCTGGTATCTTCGCCGGTGTCGACGTGCGAAAGCAGCCCATCCCGGTCCTGCCGACCGTCCACTACAACATGGGTGGCATCCCCTCCCGCTACACCGGTGAGGTCATCACCGTCGACGAGCAGGGCCAAGACAAGGTTGTCCCTGGCCTGTTCGCCTGCGGCGAGGCTGCCTGCGTGTCTGTCCACGGCGCCAACCGTCTGGGTGCCAACTCTCTTCTGGATCTCGTCGTCTTCGGCCGTGCCGTTTCGCACACCATCCGCGACAACTTCACCCCCGGAACCCCGCTGAAGCCCGTTCCCGCCGACGCCGGTGCCGAGCACATCGAGGTTCTGGACAAGGTCCGAACCGCCGACGGCCCCAGGAGCACCGCCGAGATCCGCCTTGCCATGCAGAAGGCCATGCAGACGGATGTCAGCGTCTTCCGCACCCAGGAGAGCTTGGACGAGGGCGTCCGCAAGATGAAGGTCATTGACAAGATGTACCACGAGGTCGGCATGAAGGACCGCAGCATGATCTGGAACTCGGACTTGGTCGAGACGCTCGAGCTGCGGAACCTGCTGACTTGCGCGTGAGTTTCCGACGTCCCTCCACGTGCGCCGTTTCAAAGCCGCTTGACTGACATGCATCCCAGCGTCCAAACCGCCACCGCCGCCGCCGCCCGAAAGGAGTCCCGCGGCGCGCACGCCCGCGAGGACTACCCCGACCGCGACGACAAGAACTGGATGAAGCACACGCTCAGCTTCCAGAAGACGCCGCACGAGAAGGTGGACCTGTCGTACCGCCGCGTCATCGCCACCACCCTGGACGAAGCCGAGTGCAAGCCGGTCCCTCCCTTCAAGCGTGTATATTAAACGGGCGTCGACGAGCGGGGTGGGACATGTGTCTGAGTCACGGACGGCGAACGGCAAAACTAACGGGGTGCGTCTCCTTTGTTGTAAGACATGCGATATCCGGGAACGGTAGACGTGGTGGGGAGTCAACGGGGGCGGAGCTGGCGGCATCCTCCCGAGGCGGAGGATGCGCGCCCATGTATTTGTCCTTGGGCCGGGGGAGCTATGTAGCAAACCGAAACATGTCAAATGGCTGGCTTCTTGGCGAGTGACCTGGGGATGATGTGCCTAGGCGTGTGCCGCCGTTGGCGATGCCGACTGGGGGTTTACCTTTCAAGACCAACTTGATTGCTGAAACTACACGTGGGATTGTCTCATGTGCCGGCCTGTATCGTTTATTCAGGCCTGCCGGGGCAAACACTCCAATGACTATATGCGAAACAGCTTCCGCAGCATGTACTCCGTCCGTACTCTGCAAGGCTCGAATCCCACACCAGCAGGTCCCATCCATCTCCAACCCTCGACCGAGCCCAAGACTGGCGGCCCCGACGCCGCGCGCGAAGGCAACCGGCGTCAGTTGTCCTCGTACATCTTCATGAGCTGGGCCTTGATGTTGGTCATCTGGCCGCTATGGAACCTGTCCCTGTTCTCGAGCGCGGCGACGCGCTCCTGCAGGCGCGCGATCCTGTCGTCGCGGAGCTTGAGCGCGGCGCGGGCCGAGTCGCGGCCCAGGGCGAGGCCGCGGGTCCTGCGGGCCGACGTGGCGAGCAGCTCGCGCACGGCGCCGAGCACGGGGG
>JALHCA010000409.1:0-35355 GCA_024340505.1 Tolypocladium nubicola
GGCAACGGCCGCGCCGGGCTGCTGGGCGTCTTCGGCGCGGGGACGTTTGGCTGCGCGGCCGCGCACGGGGCGCTGCTGGGGATGGCCGACGGCGCGCGAGGGCGGGACGCGGCGATCTGGCACGTCGGCGGCTGGTGGGTTGGCGCCACGGGGGTGCTGAACGGGCTGGGGGCGGCGTGCTACGCGGCCAAGGTGGGCATGCTGCTGCGTTGCCGACGGAGCAGCCGTGCGATGCTGACGACGGGCAGTTCCCGGAGCGGTGGTGGCCTGGCACGTTTGACGTGTTCGGGGCGAGCCACCAGATCATGCACGTCATGGTGCGTTCTGGGGCGAGGGGATGGGGCGAGGACTGGCTGACGGTGTGAATAGGTCCTTCTCGCGGCGCTGGCGTATGCAAGGGCGGTGGTGATGGCGTTTGACCACCTCCATGGACTTGCTGCGTGAGTGGCGGAGCGGCACTTGGGGTTTACGATGGCGGGAACGTGGAGGCATGGGATACCGTGGTATCGGAGGGTTGAGGAGTGCAGAGTGGCACTTACACGGATTAACAATGGCGGGGACGTAAAGACATGATATCGTGATATTAGATTGAGGAGTGCAGAGTGGCACTTGCACGGGATTGACAATGGCGGGGACGTAAAGGCATGAGATATTGTGACATCAGAGGGTTGAGGAGTGCAGAGTGGCACTTACACGGGCTTCACAACGGCGGGAACGTAAAGGCATGATATCGTGATATCAGAGAGGAGAGCCACACAACGCCAAACGCGTACAAGCAAACACCCTCAGCACTCGTCGTCCCCGACGCTGGCATCCACCTTGACCATCACTTTCCCCCTGGCGTGCCGCCCCGCGAGCCTCCCGTACGCGGCCACGGCGTCCTCAAACGGCCACACGCTGTCCCGCACGACGCGCACCTCGCCGCGGCCCAGCATGCCGACGACGCGCTCCCGGTCCGCCAGCGTCGGCGCCATCATGGACACGCCGCGCCAGCGCCGCCCCGCGCCGAGCAGCCAGCGGCTCGTGGGCCACCACTCGTTGAGCTTCATCTGCCACACGGCGGCGAGGAAGTGCCGCACCGAGAAGGACGGCGGCTGGATCCCGACGGAGGAGTACACGCCCGCGGGGGAGAGGTAGCGCGGGCAGGCGAGGTACAGGGGCTGCATGCCGAGGGTGTCGATGATGGCGTCAAAGGGCACGGAGGAGAAGCGGGCGGCGAGGTGCGCGGCGAGGTCGGCGTGGAGGGTGTAGTCGACGACCTTGTATGCAGTCAGGATCGCGGCTCGGTGTAAGTCAGTCAGTCGGGACGCTCACCTCGTCAGCCCCGAGGCTCCTGACCAGCTCCGCGTTCTTCCCGCTGCAGACGCCGACGACATAGCCCCCCTCGCCGACGACCCGGCGCACCATCTGCACGACCATGGAGCCGATGCCGCCGCTCGCCGCGTTGACCAGCACGCGGTGCCCGGGCCGCGCGCCGGCCTCGTCGACCATCTGCGCGGCTGTCATGCCCGCGAGCAGACACCCCGCGCCGTCGGCGAGGCTCACAGCCGATGGCTTGGCCACGGCGTAGCGCGCCGGGATGGCGACGACCTCGGCCAGCGCGCCGGTGCCCGTGGCGAGGGCGTGGCTCGCCGGCAGCATGGCGACGACGCCGTCGCCGCGGCGGAACCGCGGCGCGTCCCCCGGGTGCCAGACGTCGACGACGCGGCCCGCGAGGTCCATCTCCGGGACGCACGTCGCGCGGCGCAGCCACGCGGGGACCAGCGTCATCTGGAAGATGGCGCCGACGTTGAGCGCCGCGAAGGCGACGCGCACGAGGATCCACTCCTCCGGGTCGGGCACGTCGCGCGGCAGCGGCAGCGCCGGGGGCAGCGTCGGCGCCGGCCGGGTGCGCAGGGAGAGGACCTGCGAGGGGTCGCCGCGGGCGGAGAAGACCCAGGCGCGGGAGGAGGCCATGGTGCAGACGGGGTGGTGGTGAGGATGAGTTGTGCGATGTGTGGGTGAGCGAGGGAGTGAGACGGGCAGTATATCCGTTGGAGTTGGAGTATGTATTGAGTAGTCTTCGTCTAGAAGCAGTATATACATGCCAACGCAAGCTCCAACTCGACACCGCGCCCACGTATCCAACCCCGTCCCCCAGCTGAGGCTGAAGGCGTCACGGCGACCAATCGCGGGCGGCCCCCGCGCGGCCTCGAGCACCCATTAAGCCGGCTGCGAACTCGCAATCTGGCCTCTATTCCGGAGCGGAGGCGATGCGGCTGCGTGCTTGTCTGCGAGTCTATGTGCGGTGGACGACGCTGCGGGGTTATGTTGACTGGTTCCCGGAGCTTGGGGGTGCTATGTATGACGATGGGATACAAGGCAGGTCGACTGTAAGAACGGGTTACGGGGTTGAGATGGAGAGCGCGATCTATACACGCTTCCTGACGTGCTGATGCCGTGGCGCGCCAATCCTGTGGCGATCGGTGATGAGTTCACGTACAAACCTGGGCGATGGCGTTTTCCTTGGCTGACGGCTGTCGTCTGCCTGTTGCCGAGTCATGAAGCCCGATGTGCAGAACCCAACGGAACATGGAGACAGGGAGACATGGAGACATGCATTCGAGATGTCGCCTGATACAACGCCAATACGACAAAGTACGAGCAGCCCACGCCCCAATCAACACGGCACGTCTTGTACTCGTAAACGAGGCCTTTACCAGCGACCAGCGGACCACCCAAGCGGCTCGGCACCGCGCCCGCGCCCCGTTTTTTAAACGCCCTGCACCCCCTCCCATTGGCCGCGCCAAAAGATATGCTTAAGCCCGTCCCCGCCATGATGTCTGCCCTGGCGCCGATCCCATGCCCCTTTCTCGCCGCATCCAACCACGGGGTCTCGTCCGGACGCGGGCGATGGCGTGACACGCGGTCGTCGGCCCGCCTCTGTCGATGTCTTCCTGCGGCACTGCCTGTACTCGTAGGCGCTGGCGGGCTGGCGGGCGGCAGCGTGGGGGGGCAAGGTTTCGCGGAGTGGCCGAACTCGCGATGACGCTATCAATGGGAGGTGCGAAGTCATCGAGGTCGTGGAGATGGAGCGGCCAGGCGTGGAGGGGAGCTTGGCCAAGGGTCTGTCTCCAAATTGGACAAGGTCAGCTTCATACTGTCGGGTTCTGATGAGATAGGTGGTGTGCATGTCCACCCTCCGTCCTCAGATGTGATTCCTGATCCTGCACCTGTTTCTACTCCTTCTCGTTAAATCGTCTTGATCTCCTCCCATTCTTCTTCAATCCCTTCTTCCCATCCTCCCTCGTACACTTCTCGGCCTCAAGGCGACCCGTCCATGGCTCATCACATATAAGCACCACACCACCACCACCACCATGGACACCCTCCGACGCCTCGCCAACCGGGTGCTCCCCGCGCCCTCCAAGGCCCCCGACGGGCGCGACCAGTGGCCCTCCCGCGCCGCCTTCCTCCTCGCCGCCATGGGCGGCTGCGCGGGCATGGGCAACCTCCTCCGCTACCCGTCGCAGGTCTTCAACAACCACGGCCTGCAGTGGTTCGTGCCCTACCTGCTCGCCGTCGTGCTCATCGCCGTGCCCGTCCTCGTCCTCGAGATCGCCCTCGGCCAGGCTCACCGCGGCGGCTGCGTCGTCGCCTACAACGCCCTCGGCCGCCGCCTCAAGGGCGTCGGCCTGAGCCTGCTGTACGTCGGCTTCGTCGTCAGCCCCTACTTCGTCGCCAACCTCGCCTGGATCATGGTCTACTTCCGCAGCTCCTTCGTCAGCCCGCTTCCGTGGGAGGGCCGCGGCGAGGACTTCTACGAGCGGGACGTCGTCGCCAATGTGGCCCCCATCCCTGGCAACTTCTCCGCCGACGGCGCCCGCGTCGTCGACTACACGGCCTACCCGGGTGTCGGCCTCATCGGCGAGACGGTCGGCTGGACCGCCTTCACCTGGCTCCTCATCTGGCTGTGCATCTTCCGCGGCATCGCGCTGACGGGCCGCGTCGTCTACTTCACCATGGGCCTGCCCGTCGTCATCACCCTCGTCCTCGTCGGCCGCTCGCTGTCCCTCGAGAACGCCGGCCGGGGCGTCAGGCTCTTCTGGGCGACGTGGAACGGCGAGCAGCTCGCGCGCGGCGAGATCTGGCAGACAGCCTGCGGGCAGGTTTTCTTCTCGACGGGCGTCGGCTTCGGCTACTTCACGTCGTACGCGTCGTACAACCAAAAGTACTCCAACGCCATCATGGACTCCATCCTCATCGTCGGCAGCAACGTGCTCTTTGAGAACGTCGCGGCATTCGCCGTGTACGGTATCGTCGGCTTCCTCGGCCTCTTTCCGCAGGATGGTGTTCGCCTGGGGAGCTTCCAGGTCGGCTTCATCACGCTGCCGTCCGCGGTGACGCAGATGCCCGGCGCCAACTTCTGGGCCGTGCTCCTCTTCTTCACTCTCATGGTCCTGGGATACAGTTCTGCGTTTGCAATGGTCGATGCCGTCGTGACGCTCTTCATGGACGCGCAGCCGCGGTGGAACCGTCCGCTTGTCGTCACCGCAATTGTCCTCGTCTTCTTCCTGCTCTCCCTGCCCTACTGCACCGAGTTTGGGTACTACCTCCTGACTGGCATAGACCGATGGACCAACGACGTGGCCTTGGTGTTCGTTGTCTGGGCCGAGTGCGTGACATCTACCACCGTTTACCGCTGGAGGGACGTTGTTGGCCAGGTCGGAATGAGGGCCTTCGTCACCTACAACGCAGGCTTTTTCGGAGGCATGGTGTTCGGCGCGGCGGCTGCTCACGCAGTCTCCCCCGCCGCAGGTGCCGGCGTTGGCTTCGGTCTGTTCATTGCCGGAACCGTGACATCGGTCCTGATAAGCAAGACTCCAGATGCAGATGCTCCTCGGCTGTGGAACAAGACTGTCCATACAGCCAGGTTGTGGTATCTCGCCCTGTACTCTGTAAGCCTCAACAATGACTACCTCACATCAACAATCCACTGACTCGCTAGGGAAACCAACTCCGCCTCGACCTCAACCAAATCGTCGGCCAGGGCAAGAATTGGAGCCTCCCGTCCTTCTGGGCCCCCCTCATCCGCTACGTCTCCGCCCCGATCCTCGCCATCGTCTACAGCTTCTCCTACCCGGCCTTTTATCAGCTGCGCGAGGACCCGATGCATATTCTCGGCTTCATCGTCGGTCACGTCGCCCTCCTGATCGTCGGCGCCGGCTTCGTCGCCCCGCGCTGGCTCGACGTGCTCATCCCGCCTGCGCGCCGCGGCGAGGGCAAGCTCGACATCGGCGCCAACGTGTCGCCCAGGACCGAGGTCACGGATGCGAGTGATGGTGTGGAGGGCGGCGGCGAGAAGAGCCAGAGTGATGCCGATGTCGAGAACGTGACGGTCCAGGCCAACGACCTGGATGGGAAGGCTGACGAGAGCAGCGCGCAGGACGAGCTGCGGTGATGGTAAGGCATGTCGAGTTTTCATCTCAGGCCAAGGGCGCGTTCTTAAACAGCGACCCTGTCGTTCCCACCCAGACGAATTACCAGAACTGGGTGCGCTTACTCGTAGTCTACGAGTAGACTGGGCCAAAGACCCATTTCAATACTCACCCCAAGCGGCTTGGTTTGGGTTGCAGAGGAAACATGGCCATGGAGAGGCCAGCTTCACCCCCTCTGAAGGCGTTCCGTAAGAAGTCGAGAACCGTAAAGTAACCGTCTCGAGAAAATCGTAGAAATCGTAGTTCGAGCGTCAGCTGTTGCACAAGCGGCACAGTAGCTCGCCTAACCGGAATCGCGTTTTATTTTCTACATGCTTGCGTCAAGCCAAGCCCCCGACTATGCTCGTGTTACTCGTCATCTCCATCAAACCATCCTCGTCTGCAGCTCCTTGGTCTCCTCTCGCAGCCCCTTAAGCTGCTTGTCGAACTCCTTGCTAACCCACTCCCAGTACGACGTCCATACTCCCGCGGCCCCTGCATTGCTCGTCACCGCGCCGGCGTTTCCCGTCATGGCCTTCATCTTGTCGCCCAGCAAAAGTGTCACTCTCAGCACGCTCTTGTTGGCTTCCTCCTGCTTCTCAATGTCTTGCTTGACGGCATTCTCCTTGAGCTTGACGGACAGCACACCGCGGTATGCTTCGGCAATGAAATCCAGCCTACGTGACGTCTCGTCAGGGTCGATGACTATCAGCTTGGTGACCATGAGATTGCAGAGTTGCCGAATGTCGTTGTCGTCCTTGAGTCCAGCCACAACACGGTCATAGAAGTCGATATTGTTCATACGTGTAAAGGCTGTCTCCATTAGCGCATAAAGCGTCTCGTATGCGCTCTGTTCACGGTTAGTTAAAAATGCATGACGGAGGTATGTGAAGAAACCCACCTTTCGGACCTCTAGCCCATCGTCCACGGTGTGCTTGAACGGACCCAGCATGACCTCCTTGATGAGCTCAGGCTTGATGACCGACTCGCTCAAGACAAACGGCACGAGCTCGCCCAGATGAGGCAGAATGAGGTCTGGCTTGTTGTGCGCCGCAGAATTGAGCGTCGACATGGCCAGTCGTCGAATCTCCATGTCAGAGTCCTGCAGCATAACCAAGAGCATGTTGATCAGGGTGTGCTTGAGCATGGCGTCGAATGCCTCGTCGCTCTCGGGGAGTGTATATCGCACAGCCTGGACAGCCATGCCACGGAGGCTCGAAGACCCGTCTTTGAGAAGAGTCTAAAAACGTTAGCAAAGCGATTGCAGGGCCGGAAGCCGGAAGCTTACCTCCAGCCTGGGCATGAACATGCCAGGGTCGAGTATGACGAGTCGCCCGACGCACTCGGCACAAATGACCCTGTTGTCTGCGACTTCAGACGCCTTGAGGAGCTGGTCCCAAATGGCAATGGCATAGTCTCGTAAATCAGTAGACTGCGCCGAGATGGATTGCAAAATCTCCTTGATGGACTGGATGAGAAGGTATTGCGTGTTTCCTCCCTCTTGCATCGTCTTCAGGATGACGGGCAAGAACTGCGTGACGTTGCCGGAACCAGCTCGGCCGAGAGCAACCGCAGCGCCGAGAGACACCTTGTCGGGCTCCGAATGGAACTGCTTCAAGAACAGGCTGGGTTCCAGTGGCGACTTTGCCCCGAACCTCATGCCAGCCTCTCCGAGCACGGCCAGAGCCAGGCTCACGCGGGCGTCATCGCCAGACTGGGTACTAGTCTCGAGTTCGGAGATGAAGCTTTCCAGAGAAACTCCCGTCGAATCACCGCCCGTGACAAGAAGGGTACCAATCACCTTCCCGACGACCGAGGGATCTCCGGAAACACTAACATCCTTGAGAAGCCCCTCCATCAGCTGTTTGGTGGTACCACTCTGCCCGACCTTGCTTATCAACTCAAGCAGCTGGTCCAAGACGATGCTCGCGAAATGGGACTTGAGAAGCTGGCATAATGCAGCAATCATGTCCTCGTTGATGACCAGGTCGGGGTTGCTCTGGACCATGTTGGCAAGAACTAGCAGGGCTGGGCCGAGAAGATGCGTATCGCTATTCGTAATAGCAGGCATCAAAGCCGACACAACGCCCTTGATGGTCGAAGCCTCGAGCTGGCCCTTGGCTGCATTGGAAAGGACCAGGTGCTTGAGTGCCATGACGCTCGAACCTCGCAGGGTTCGGTTGGCTTTCCGTAGCTGCGCGGAGAGCTCCAGAGCCACATCCTGGATCCAGTCCTTCTCGAGCTGGCCAGGAGTGGTGGCAAATGCGGCGACATTGTCGACTGCACGGACGGCGGCCAGTCGAGTCGTCTCGTTCTTCAGCCTGTCCCGGAGCACGTTTAGAGCGACCACGGCCTTTGCAGACGACAGCAAATCAGCTCCCTCTATGGTAGACGTCCTTGACACAAGGACACCCAGCGCATGGATTGCACGCTGGCGGACCTCAGCATCAGCATCATTGGCCAAGCCCCGATCCAGAAGCACCTCGTATAGCTTCTCCAGCTCGTCTTTGTACTTGGCACCCGCGTTTCGCGAACGCGGGGGAGTGATGGTCTTAACAAGCTCCTCAGCAGTGCGAATGGCTTCGCTTGAAATCTTGTAGAACCGATCGTGGACAGCCGAAGAGACTGCATCGACTATCTTGGACAGGTAAGGCTGCAGCAGGGACGATGAATGAGTCTTGCAGATATCGCTGATAAGCCGCAGCGCGGCAACACGCAGAGTGCTGGGGGTCGCTGAAGCGGAGCCACCGGCGGTAGAGAGAGAAGATGACACGGCACCAGAGGATGAAGCTTTCGCTTCCTCAGTCACTGGGCCAATAATGTCGGCGAAGAACTCCGAAAGACCACCACGCTGCACCGATACCAGGTCGTCGAACAGATTAATGATGGACTGTTTCGTGGCCACAGTCCTCGCCTTGAGCTGCTTCGTACCGGCCTTGACAATGCTGGGGATAAGGCGCGAGAGGTCAGCCCTAGGGCCAGCGACGGGAATCTTCTCCAAAACCGGAGATGTGAGGCCTGGTGTAGCCATGAACCGCGACGCGCTTACACTGCCACCGCTGCTCTGCCGTCTCCTCTTGCGACTGAGTGGTATCTGGGCGACCGCCTCGGGCTCCATTTCGTCGAGAGATAGGTCGGTCGGGTGAAGGCTCTCCCCTGTTTTTCGAACGAGAAGTGCCAATGACGAAATGACCTCGAGCCGGACATTCTCCTCCCTCTCATCCATGCGCCTGATGAGGGCCGGAGCTGCCCGGCCGTAGAGAACTCCATTGTCCAGCAAGTCCCCGCTGCCGCGAGTCGCAATGAGGGTATACAGTGCCTTGACCGCGCATCGTCGAACCTTCCAGCTCGCGTCGTCGTCGTCGTCTTCAAACCCGTCATCGCCATCAAAGTCGTCATCGTCATCGGCGTCTTCATCCTCATCGTCCACCTCCATGTCCTCGTCGTCATCCACAGCATAGTTGGGGTCGTATTTTATGTATCGGAGCGAGGAAGAGATGGTGTCATCTGTATATTGCCGCATCTCTTGGGGGCAAGATGCCAAGAATGCCTCCAGGGCAACCATGCCAGCTTCGCGGACCTCGTTAAAGTCCTGTGTGAGATCCTCGCCATCGCTGATCTTTTCCATGTGAAGCTGGAGCTCCTCCTCGGAGAGAGCCTGCAGCACGAATGGAGCTGCCTTTGGGAGATGCGGCCCAAACCTCGCCGGGATCGACCTGGCCATGCTGCCCAGGATGGAAATGTACAATCGCCGGGTTACAGGGTTGGTGCTGGCTTTTGAGAGGCCAGAGGTGAGCCTGTTGATGACGTCGTCCAATTGCTCGTTCGTGAGATAGACGGCGAGCATGGATATGGCGACCACCGCCCGCTTCTTCACTACCGACGTGCCCTTGGTGCTTTCGAGCAGCTGCATGACGACTTGCATCGTAGCCTCCACCTCGACCGACTGCAGCAGCGGGCCGAAGCAACGAACCAGCTCTATCAGCACGTCAACTGCCTCTGCGTTGATGCTTTCCTCATCTTGAAGCAGGCCTGACGGAGCATTTGGGAGAGAGAAGGGGCTCCCGGGCGCTTGTGTCAAGGAGCCGGGCCCGACAAGCCGTGGAATGAGAACACGTTGAATGGCCTCGTATGCTAGCCTGACTTCGGTTGTGACTGGAAAGCCTGGTACGGGGCGAGGAAGTGCCGTGATGAGGGTTCGAAGTGCCAGAGACGGTACGGTGTTGTCGACCGAGTTCTTGAGTTTCAGCGATGACAACTTATCGATCATCGGGGGGAGAATCGAGGAAGGCACTTTGCCCACGAGGGGCCCTAGGCTGTCAAAGGCGTGTTAGATTCTGCCATGGCACTCGCCATCAATCCAGGCCCGGACGTACCACTTGACGGCCAGGTTCTGGACCTCGCTGTTCTGGTCGTCGAGCGTCTTGATGATACTGTCCACCGCCCTGGCGGCTATATTATAGTCGTGGTGCAGGAAATCGGGCTTCGAGTTCGTCAAGAGCAGCAGCAGGTCGTTCAGGGACATGAATCGGAAGTCCGGGTCGGCGTCGCTCAGCTTGCGGACGTGGGCCATGACGGCCTGCGGCGACGACGCTGCGTTCATGGCGGCGGAAGCCATGCTGGTCGGGCGTGAACAGCGAGGCAAGGGCTGCTGTTGCGCGCTGCACGCTGTATGCTCCAGCTCCCGTGAGGCTTCCGATCACCGTGCCTCTACCGCGGATTCCGTCTGCTGCTAATGCTGTGGGGCAGCCGAGGCAGCAAGTCGGTTGAGATGGTGATATGAAGATGACGGAATCGCTCTCTTGGTGATGTGGTGGGGTTGGTGGTGAGAGCTCCAGGCAGGCGGGGAGGGGTGCAGCTCGGGTGGAGAATGCTGGGTTCCAGCGAGCTCAGTGGGTTATCTGTTTATCCGCGTCACAAGACGACTACCCGTGAATCACAACAAACAAAGGTGGACGACATTGTGGCAGTTGACGTGCACAGGCTGCATTGTCAAACGTGATGGGTCACTTATTTAACGGGGTCTAAGGGCAACTTGTAGCTGCTCGTAGGACTGGGTTGAGGACCACTCCAAAGTGCGTCAGTTCACTGAGATGGAAGCAACGCAGATTGGACACTATTTGAGCCTTGGTACAGAGACGATGCGGCGTCGGTGGGCTGACCAGAACAGGAATTCTGCAGGGTATCAGCAAATTTTTCCATCGTCCTACTCAGAATTTGAGCACTGTTGAAGTAACCGACATGCAAAGTAAAACGACCATTGCGAGTTCCCATTCAAGCCGCCCGCTCCATCTCCGACGCCCTGTACTTCCAGTATCCCTCTCGCACCGGGTCCCACTTCTCACACAGCCTTTGCAGACACAGCTTCGCCTTGTCCTTGTCCCCCCTTTCCTGGTACACCTCCGCCAGCATGTCCAACGCATGGGAGCTCTGGACCGTTTCATCTTCCTGTCCCAGACCAGAGACAAACTGCTCTGCGAAGTCGCTCACAGTGGTCAGGCTTCGCCCGCCCTTGGCGAGAACACCGCGGAGATAGTTCCAACCCGACTGGTTCTGCGGTGCGAGGAGAATCTTCTCCTTGGCGTAGGCCGCCTCTCGGTCGATAATTGTATCAGGTACTTTCGGATCGTGTGCCGTGGGGGCCAGGTCTGCGGTGGACACCTTTGGGTCAGAGAAGACAACAAAGAAGCGGTGCGACCAGGCCGAGTTGTTTCGCACGTCGTCCTCGATCATGCTCTGTGTTGTGCCAAGCTCACTCGGTGTCCAAAGCCCCAGCTTCTCGACCAAGTACTGCCGGTACGACCACACGTGATAGTTCTTTGTGTCCTCTGCGAGAATTGTGGCAATAAAGTCCGTCTCAGACTTGGCCAGCTTCTTGACGTCCTCGTCATCCGCAAAGATCATGGGATAGTAATAGTCCATGAGCAGCTGGCGGTGATGCCATATCTGATAGTTCTTCAGATTGTTCAAGGCAACCTCGTCCAGCCACTTGATTTCGTCCGGAATTGACAGCCTCAACGTGGAGATTATCTTGAAGCGGTACAGCCAAACGGTGTAGTGGGCAGGGTTCATTGATATGACGTGATCGGTAAGACGGAGGCAGCGTGGAGAGCACTCCTCGGCAGCCATGACGGCGCGAAGGTAAGACACAGCTAGTCAGGTCAGCGTCGAAACACGTGGTGGACCGAGTTCACTGACCCTCGGCATAATCATCAGGATAGGCGATCTTCGCGAGTGCATCCTCCGGCTCGTGTTGAGGAATCGGAACCACATCGTCCCAGTCCGGGTCGTTGGCCAGAGGCCCCGAGATCTCCCCATAGAGCTCACGTGTCAACGCAGCCATGGTATTTCTACGTTTCTTCTCGTCTTCGATGTCTTCTGGCGCAACGTCGACCGCGTTCCTTCGCGCAACGTCTCTCTTGGCGAGAAAATTGCGGTGCAGGATATCCAATGCCGTCAATCTGGCCTGCTTGAGGCTGCGCTGCTCAAAATCCTCGAGCTTGTACGACCCAAAGTCTCGACCGCTCCTGTCCTTTCCCCAGCTGTAGCCCTTGCGAAGGCGCCGGATGGGAAGCCCTTCTTTCGTGACCTGCTTCCAGAACTCGCGCTCGGTCTTGCTCGACAGCGGCACCTTATGCTCGGCAACGGGCAGAAGCAGCCGCGAATGTATGTATGTCTTCTTTTCAGCAGGCGTGAGTCCCGGCAGTCCGACCTCTTCGAACCGCTTCTCGACGGGGTTGGTCTGGTAGAATCGCTGTCGGTTTCGCTCGTCGACGGTCGCGGGGGCAGGCTCAGGAGCTGTTTGTCGCGCGGTCAGCGTCGAGCATGGGCCTCCTGGAAATACCGAGAGGGGGTAAACCTTTGGGCTCAGGATTGTTGGCCTTTGCACCACCCTTTGGCTTGGGCGGCATGGTTGGAGGAGTGGGTGTGGTCACTCAGTGGCTGGCAGGACGGAGGCTGAAGCTATTGAGCCTCGCATTGTTCTTGCTGACCCCGCCATTTTTGTGCTTGGCTGCAGCACAGTACGGAGTACGGCGAGACAAGCTCTTGTCCAACAAGCGCATGTCGCCGCACTCAGCTACCCGCCAACCTGATCGGCCTGTTATTACCCTGTACTCTGATATTTCCAGATTTTGCCCGATGGTTATCAAGTACCGTGAGCGGGAGGAGCTGTGCCCGGTCTAGCAAGTCAAGCGCCTCATCACCGCGGAGCCGTGTCCTATGTATTCGCAGACAATGGCCAAGCTCAAGAACAATCAAGACAAATGCAGGGCAATTGGCCTAATAGAGGTGGTCCCATGCGCTGTAATTTCCATCCGCTAGACTAATGGTACGCCCAGATGCATTCACATGCCCGTATCTTCCTGGTATCCTGCCACATGCACAAGCTATCAAAGCTTCGTTTTGCCAAGATGCTCTACCTCCATCCCAAAGCAATCATTCCCCCCAAACTCCGGTGCCTCATGTAACCTGCCGGGCAGGAATAGACACGCCATAGCATGACAGTGTCATTCGTCCCGCCGCTCGCATATCTCGTCACCTCCCGCAAGCACCATGCGTCAGAGGGCACGAAAGTTTTGCGACATGATGAGCCACCTCTTTGCGCCGCGCGGAGGATTCCTCGCCATGGAATCCCAGTTTGGAACCAGCACAAAGGTTTCGTTGAACATCTTCTGCGGCGCCTCCCTGCCCTTGCCGAACGAAACCCTTCCCATAGTTGTTACCACAATATTCATGCGCCCTCCGCTCTTCTCGACCTTGGAGTTGTCATGAACGGTTTCCGGCGCGCCATATGCAGAGGACGGGTTGATGACATGCGCATCCAGAGACTCTATCTCGTAGTGCACAGCAGATCCTTGACCATCTAGCAGCGAAGAGTACTGGGCAGGCGTAGCGACGACCTGGCCGTTGATGGAGATGTCGGCGGCGATGGAGTATCGTGGCGATGAGTTGATGTAGAAAGCCTCTAGGGAAGAGTGGTTGTTTATGGCTTGGTAGTAATGGTTGACAAGCGTCTCGGCGGCTGCAGAGCTGGGGTGAGCGAGGGTTGCGAAGAACAATATGCGGAAGGAAACTCACCTTCGCTGGAGGTTCTCACCTCGGTGTCAGCATCTGGGAGCGGCATAATGGACCTGAAGAGGTCGCAGCGGCGTGGTCTCCAAGAGTGGTAGATGCGTGATGCGTGAGGGTTGGCGTCGACACGCGTCGAAGTGAACAAAGGTTGAGCTTTTGTCTCGAGGCTTGTTGCGAATGACGCCGGTCGCCGAACATGGTTCTCAAGTACAGTTATCGTTGTTTCGAATCCACACTGTGCATCCAACAACCTTGTCCACTCATCGTTCGACTTCAGCTCCCCGTAGCTTCACCAGATTCGTCACGCGCCACGATGAAGCCATTCGGGATGCGTGTCCTCTGGGGCGTGCGCTCCTCCAAGTCGCGATTTGTTTCGCGATCTGGCTGGACCTGCCCAAGTTGCCAGCCGCGCCACCTTCGCCAATGCCGCTGGAGTAGCTCTGATAGTTCTCCACAGCCGACCGAGAAGCCGTACTACATCACGACGCCGATTTTCTACGTCAATGCTGGTAGGTTTGTGCCCGCTTGTTGTCGCATAGTTGACACTGACCATGTCGAAAGCCCCCCATATTGGACACCTGTATACAATGGTCCTGACCGACGTCCTGAAGCGATGGCAACAGATCAACGGCAACGAAGCCTTCCTCTGCACGGGCACGGACGAGCACGGCATGAAGATTCAACGGGCTGCAGCCAAAGAGGGCATGCACCCAAAGGAGTTTTGCGACGGCAACTCGAACAAGTTCAGGGAGCTTGCCGCATCGGCCGACATAGCGCACGACTTCTTCATCCGGACGACCGACCAAGAGCACAAGGAGGCAGTCAAGCACTTCTGGCTGCAGCTGAAGCACAGCTTGCCAGAAAAGCTCGGCTTATACAAAGGCTCCCATGAAGGGTGGTACGCAGTCAGCGACGAGTGCTTCTATCCAGAAGACATGGTGCAGCCGAGCATTGTTCCGCAGACTGGCAAGAAAATCATGGTCAGCGTTGAGACGGACAACGAAGTGGAGTGGATCAAGGAGGAGACGTGGTTCTTCCCGTTGACCAAGTACAAAGATGCTCTTCTCAAATTCTACGACGAGAACCCTGGCTGGATCACACCGGCGCACCGGATGAACGAGGTGCGCAACTGGGTAGAGAACCATCTCGAGGACCTGTCCATTACCCGCCCAATCTCACGACTCAGCTGGGGCATACCCGATCCGGAGGATAGCAAACAGACCATCTACGTCTGGGTAGATGCTCTGATCAATTACATTACCAAAGCTGGCTACGGAACCAAGTGGTACTCCGCCAACGACGACATGGGCTTGTGGCCAGCTGATCTGCAAGTCATTGGAAAAGATATTTTGCGGTTTCATGCCATCTACTGGCCTGCACTGCTTATGGCTCTCGATCTTCCGCTACCCAAAAGGATCTTATGCCACAACCACTGGACCATGTCGAATCGCAAAATGTCGAAATCACT
Organism: Tolypocladium nubicola; assembly: GCA_024340505.1. Classification (NCBI taxonomy): domain Eukaryota; kingdom Fungi; phylum Ascomycota; class Sordariomycetes; order Hypocreales; family Ophiocordycipitaceae; genus Tolypocladium; species Tolypocladium nubicola. Next base: position 14,998 of record JALHCA010000409.1, read on the forward strand.
CGGCAACGTCGTGAACCCGTTCTTCGCTGTGCAGCGGTGGGACGTGGACCCGTTGCGCTACTTTCTCATGCGCAACGGCAGCTTTAGCAAGGACATGAGCTACTCAAACCAACTCATTGGATCGGTGTATGCCAAGGATTTGCAGGCGAACATCGGCAACCTGTTTTACCGGATCGCAAGGCCCAAGGTCACGGCCAAGTGGTCTACAAAGGAGGCCGTTGCGACATACAGAGACGGCGGATTCGATCAATTCAAGAACGCGAAGGAGGTGGACAGCTCCCAGGAACGCTATTTCAGCCTCGAATCCCACCTGGAAAAGGCAGCTCCGGCATTCTGCGAGGAAATGGATAACTGCGACACAGGCGGTGCCATTCGAGAAATCTTCAATCTCCTTCGCGAGGTAAGGCTCTCGTCGACATCACAGAATTTCCAAGTCTAACTTACTTCTCCTACAGACGAATCGCTACGTTTCTGATACTGAACCGTGGAATCTCGTCAAGAACCCCGATCCGGAATCCCGTGCGCTCCTCAACTGGGTCATATTCAACAGCGCCGAGGCATTACGAATCGCAGGCATCTTGCTCCAACCAATCATGCCGACCAAGGCATCCGAGCTCCTCGACGAATTGGGCGTAAAACCGGAGAGGCGTACTGTACAATATGCACAGAAAGGCAAGGATGCCGACTACGGGACCGAGGCACAGCCCAGCAGCGACAAGGGCAGAACCAAGAAGTGGGACACCATCTTCCCGCCGACACCGAATGCGAATGACTCTGACGTAGAGGTCATGGAGCAACTGAGGACAATGCTGCAGTCGAAGACGAAGAACAAGATGAACCAGATGGCCGAGCTGCTGGCCATGGAAGCCAGGATGGGCGAAGAAGCCGTGAGGAAGCTGTTGGCTGAAACGCACGCAGCCAGCACCGCACAGGCCGAATAATTCTGTATATGTAGAGCGTTCCTGACTGCATGGTGGTTGTGTGTAAGATATTTAAGCCATAGAATTGTAAAATAGATGAATGAATCACGTCCAAAACATTGACATGCAAATGGGCGAGGTGGGCCCTGTGTCGTGGGTGATGTCGCCAGCTACGGACGCTTACCCTGGACCTGGCCTGACAAACCTTGACCTTTCACGAACGACTCGCTCCGCCATCCCTCACGAAAGCATCGCGAAATGAGGATTAATGAAAAAACAGGTGAGAGGTGTGAGGTGGAAATGACTGATGGACTGCTAACAAAGTCAGCGATTGCGACAAGAACGGTGCTATTGGTGCCGTACGAGGCGCACCATGTTCTCAAATACCATGGCTGGATGCAAGACCCGGTGAGTTCCTGTCACCACAACCAATGCCTTGGGTAGTGCGTGTACTGATTGGCCTGAATTGCAGAGCATTCAAGAAGCTACAGCTTCCGAGCCCATGAGCCTGGAAGAGGAATATGAGAACCAGCAGTCGTGGCGCACGGCGCGGGATAAACTGACGTTTATCGTGTGCGAGCCGCTGGAGGCCACGCCAGGTGCTGAGGACGTGCAGTTTGTCAGGGCGAAGGATGTGGATGCCAACTGTAGGATGCGGGGAGACATCAACTTCTTCCTATACCCGGACGAGGAAGATGAAGGTACATCGCAGAACGGCCTCATTGGCGAAGTCGACGTCATGATCGCAGACAACCAGCACCGCGGTCAGGGCTTCGGCGGAGCCTCCGTCCGCGCACTTCTCACGTACTTGCAACGGAATTTGGCCCAAATCCTGACAGAGCACACTGGGGGGGACACCTCGCACAGCCAAGGTGATCCTGAGCTCAGGGGCCTCATGGCGAAGATCAAGCAGGGCAACGCGGGGAGCAGGGCGCTGTTTCAGAAGCTGGGGTTCCGGCAGAGGGGCGAGGTGAATTACTTTGGGGAGGTGACGATGGTCATGGACTGGGGGGAGGTGGAGAGGCGGGTGGAGGAGTGGGCGGAAGGATACAGAGAGGTGGTGTACGGGGGTTTGGCTGATGAGTTGAGGGGTTGATCTCGAGATGGACTAATTGCGAGCTGTAGGCATGAGCAACAAAAAAGAAGCGAAATTTGGCATCTTTGGAACATACAAATACCTCGTCAACTTGATGCACAACACCTGGAACCGGCCAGTCGATGCATACGGTTGCCAGAGAAAGAGGTACAATCGCGACACCGTGAAGTCGTTCGGTTGTACTCCACAAGCATGTCCCTTCATTAGTATACATAAGTCACATATACGAGGCCTATTGCACGATAAATACGAAATAATTTCGCAGCTGTATGGGCTCAACCCCGACGGGCACTTAACCCCATGGGGCTGACCGAGAAGATCGCCACGACTCTCCTCCATTGTCACCGCCGTTTGTGCCTTGGCTCACTGTATCTCGGGCTCCTCGCATGAAGTGAAACGAGCATTTTATGAAGTCATTACTTGATGCTAATGCAGGACGCGCTGCACAACGGCTGCTGTCTGACCGCATGAGTCACCCCGGAGAGCGTGAAGCCATCATCACACACGGATGGTTGCCGTCGACGACACATAACAGCCTGAAAGACTTTCAATAACATTCATTTACACTTATTGAATCCTGCCTTTTGGCCTTTCGAGTTTTGAGAAAGGGCACGCGACAGTCGCTCATCAATACTTCATCTCTTCAACACATGCACCATGCCACCATCCGTCGAGGCCATCCTCAAGCACTACAAATGGAACCCTGACCTCGTCGAAAAAGTATCAGAGCGAAAGTTCCCCAACAAGATTGAAATCGTCGAGCCAGATCCCACCTGGCCCGCGCGCTACCAGCTCCTCAAGTCCCGCATCGAAGCCGCCCTCGGTCCGCAAGTGCTATCCATTGCCCACACCGGCTCAACCTCCGTACCCGGGCTGCCAGCCAAGGACGTCGTAGACGTGGACATCGCCGTGCCCGACCCCACCGACGAGGCAGCGTACGTGCCCGCCCTCGAGGCCGCGGGCTTCCACTTCCGCTTGCGCGAGCCGCACTGGCACCAGCACCGCTTCTTCAGCTGCTACGAGCCTGCGGCGGTGAACCTGCACGTCTTCGGGCCGGAGTGCCCGGAGGCGACGCGGCATCGCGTCTTCCGGGACTGGCTGGAGAAGTGCGCTGCGGACAGAGAGCTGTACGCGCGGACGAAGCGGGAGGCGGCGGCGGCGGCGGTCGCGGCGGGGGAGAGGCTGGCCATGTACAACCTGCGCAAGGAGCCGGTGATCCGGGACATATTGCAGCGGGCGTTTCGGGATGCAGGGTATATTGAGTGAGTTGTTGCTGGGAGGACTTTATGAGTGACTTGAACGAACTGGTGAGATGCGAAGGCTGCTATACGAGTACGTGACCGGCAACTACGGAGACTTGCTCTAACGCAAATGCACTGGGTTTACATACCAAGTGAGCACAGGGCTGCCTTGTGACACTCGAGCAGGCATCCGTTGCCCTGCTATATCCAGACGGTCAGCACATAATAATCGCCTCATCAGTAGTTGAGAATACTTGAAGGTCAAGATTGAAGGTCATCGTTGATCGCCTCCACAATCCTCCCTGCTCACCGTCGCGGAAGCCGTTGATACAGATGTAGCCGCGTTTCGTCATGGTCTGCAGTTTCCAACGACAGCAATGGCGGCCCAAGAGCGTAGAAGTGACAGTGATCTCGGGGCATGCTGGGCAAGTAAGCCGCTGCACGCGTCTGTGGGTGTTAGAGAGTCACGCTCGATTAGCCGCAGTCGGGCAGTGCGCAAAGGCTGCAATTCTTGGGGCATGCAGAGGCACACGCAATATCGTGGAGAGCAGTTTCAATTGAGAAGCTATATGTGTCGAAAGTACATGCCTATGTTGGTGAATTTGTTGTAATGCAAAGGGGCCAGAAGCTGGGGATTTGAATGTGGACACCAATTATTAGTGGGACCATTCCCAGGCTGTCAGCATCCGACGTTCCACCGAGAATTTCAAACCTCCAACTTCAACATCGCGAACCGCCTCTCTGCCTCCCAATTGCACCACCACCTCATCGCCGACGGCCTCTTCGAACCGCTAGCGCAACTGCCATAATGCAGTCCCTCGCCCGCCTCGCGCGGCCCCTCCTCGAGAAGCCGCTCTCCTCCGCCCCCAGGTTCGCCCCTCCCTCTATCCTCAATCACAGCACCGCAACTAACCGCATGCCCAGGAGCTTCACAACCCTCTCTCCCCTCCGCCCAACCCTCACACCGACCCGCCGCCCCGGCTGCATGACCAGCTTCACGCCCATGCCCACAACGACGGCGACCGCCACCGACGTCGTGCCCGCGAGCGCCGTCTCGTCGCACCCGGCCCTGAGCGGCCTGCAGCTGCGCTTCGGCCCGCGCAACACCATGAACGGGCATACGCGCCTTATACAGAAACGAAGACATGGCTTCCTGTACCGCATGCGCAGCAAGACGGGACGGCGGATCATCCTGCGGAGGAAGATGAAGGGGCGGCGGCACGTAGCGTGGTGATGGCGCTGCGACGGCTGTATGAATACTTTTAGGGGACTGGGAAGAGGCCTGGACGACGTATAGACGACGCATGGCGAGGGTATCGCCAAGATGTGTGCGAGGCAGCAAGGATGAGATATGGGCATCTGTACACTACACTACAACATATCGACGATCAAATCGACTTTCACACGGTACACCAGCCAGCATCACCTTTTGCCCTCGTGTGAGAATCATATTGGATCCTCTATATACGTTGAATATAATGTAGTGCCACTTCGGACCGCACTGGTCCCGTGTCATCTGACCTATACCATGCGCACTGCGGCTTGATGCTGTTCTTATTCAGGTCGCGGTAGTTGATGTGTAGGCCCTCCGAGTACGCATCCTGCGGCTGGTACAGGAACACCGAGTTGATGAGTTGCGTGAGCTCTTGGGAATGTAGTTATAGGCGCTGCAGTAGAGTAATGCAGTTTGACGACGGCAAAAACGCTGACCCAGTGTCAGCCGTGCCTATGGGCGGGCAAGGCGGGCAAGGAGGGTAAGGCGGGTAAGGCACAGCAAGCCAAGGCAAGCAAGCAAGCGGCAGCCGTGCCCCGACGTACTCTTACTTTCGCCGCTTCTCACTAAACAAAGTGCTTACCTATCATCCATCAGATACAGGCAACATCTGATGAAACGGAGTGTATCGTGGAAACGAGCGTGAATAGCCCCTGACAAACTTTGCCATTGCTTCTGCTCCATGCGCCACGCAGCCCGCCTGGCAAGGTTTGTATGGCAATGAGTTGATGCCATGGCGTGGAGGACAAACCTTTGTCGAAAGGTGTGTCTCGAGTTTGGCTCTGAAGTCGTTGACTTTAAAAGTTTACATCATACCGACACGTTCCAATTGTCCAGTCTTGGCTGCCGGGTCTGTGGTCTGGTATCCCACACCAATATATCCTGTTGTTCCACCACCTCTACCGTCAAACATGACATCCATCTTGGCCTCCCAAGTACCACATCATGAAGCTGCTCAAAATCACACTTTGCCGTCTTGCCTGCAGCGGCAGGTGCCTCAAGAAGACACGGAAGCCGCGCCCCCCCGGTGCTCTCCTCGGGGTCCCCGTCGACGTTGTTCTTCTCGGGGAACGGCTACCCCGGCAGAGTCCTCGCCCAAACATGTCGTCCGGTACAGGTTGCATACAGACTTCTACACTGCAACGGTATGCGCCTCTCCCGCGACGAACGTGTCGACTACCTCTCCTGCCTCTCCTGCGACTTGCTCAACATATGGGTGTGCGAGTGGTGCGTCAAGCTCCATCGCATCGACCTCTGTGACCTCCCGGCCACCAGCAGGCGTATGCCATGCATATGGCATTTGCCTTATGTCTCGTTCTTGGGAGAGAAGAGGGCGCGCTCCAATTTTTCCACCGCCATGTGCAGCTTGCGCTGGGATATTCGCGCGCAGGTGACAACCTAGACATCAGGCACCGGGCTTCGAGAAACTACTGCCACCAATCGAGGACATGTCAGACGGGCTGCGGCGGGGTCAGGCCCAAGGTCTCGATGCGATTCTCAGCCTAACCTGGTGTTGTTCGGGGCCGATTCCTGCTACTAAAAGTGTGGCGTTATAACAAAACGGACAAGCTGAGCATCTCGTTGAGAGTTATGGACCCCCTGATGCTATGCAAGCACCAGTTTCTCAACTGGATGGGAATACCTCAATACACCCGAGCAGGTTTCTGCCATCATCCAGGCCACGGTCTGGGCCCTCGAAGCCCCGGGCGGCGCTGAGGTGCACGGAGCCTGTCCTTGCTGTCCTGTCGACTTTGCGGTGCAGGCTTCGCCCGAGCGTGTCATCTTGCGTATCTGACGTTGCCTGGCAGTCGCTAACCTCAAGGCGCGTCGAGGTCGGCCATAGACCCGGCAGCGTTCGAGAGCTATTTGAAGTGGCCGAGCAGGAGACGGCTAATACGCTTCAGGGAGACGGGGGAGCCCGGATGGCATTGCGGGGAACTCAAATCGGTCTCAGGGCGCCAACCAGCCGGGACAGCAGCTGGTAGCTGAGACTGGTGCTGAACCACGATGACTTCGCTAGGAGACAAGGGAGGCCGTTGGTCCAACTCGCATGCCAGTGGCACACGGCTCTGGATAGGATTCAGTCTTCTTCCATAGTTAGGCAGTCTGTTTAATATATTGTATTTGGCCCTGGGTACTTACAACAAGCTTCAATTGACGCATCGCGAGGTTTGCCTAGACTTGCTCACGTATTTACCTCATTGACTGTTACAGCAAAGATAACAGGCTTTACAGCCCTAGGTACCTGAGCTTACGGGAGGCACTGCTTTGAAGCAAAGTCTCCTCGACAAGTGTAGCTTTATTGTCTCTTTTTGGGTGTATGGCTCTGCAGATAGAAGTACCATCGCTGTTGGAGGTGCAAATTCCATCGCAGTATTGCGCAGCCTCTGCGATCTAGGTTGAGTCCTGCTTCTACACTTTGCTCAACCTCTCCTTTCAGATCCACTAAAGTACTCAATTTATAAATCAAAAGCTTCTGGAGAATGCAATCAGTTACGCCTTCGCTAGCTACTATCCCTTTCTAGTTGAGTGCGTGGGCCAGAGACAAGCCAATGGTAAAGAAATGACTGTACGAATAGAGCCTTTTAAGGAAGGCTCATTGTAATACCCCAATCCTTCTCGAGCTTGCGCATCGAGTCTAAGATGACGACACCGGGGTGAAGATAGATATACGGGGCTATAGCCCGTATTTGCTGATCCGCAACCTTGGTGTGGCCCGTGAGGGTGTTGGTTGGCTTTGACTTATGTATGCCTTACTCGTAAAGAAGCTCCAACTTAGTGTTTCACGCCGTAAAAGACTGGATTAGTGCGAAACACCAAGATAGTATTTGGTAGGTCTAACCGTCCAACCAACGCGTAAGCCACACTAGGCGAGTCAGGGCAATATCGGAATATTGCGTGCCGAGCAATATTGCCAGTCATGAAGACAGTCACTCCAGACTGGGTAGGCAAGTGGATGATGGGAAATACTGGTTGAGTGCGAGATTCAGTCCTTTCATGGCGCACAATTACTCTGTCATAGATAAAAGACGTTATCTCATCGGACGAAAGCATGACATGGCCGCTGACATGTCTGTCCGTCCCATGCCAGTGCGCACGCAGACTCGGTCGAGCCGTGTAGAACCTCCACTCACTCGCTGTCAGGTGATGGCATCCCAACTCGTAATGCAGAGATGGAAGGTGGTTTCGTGTTTATGAACCCGATTCAGCGTCCAAGTTTGTCCCCATTAATTGATAGAATGGCTGCCTTTCGTGATCAGTACTTATACATGGCTCTTGGGATACATGCCCCTTGTGATTTTATCACGCCTGGTTCATGTAGTTTCCCTGACTGCGTTCATCCTTGACATTATAAATATTTGACAGCACTTGCATCTCGTTACCTTTTTCGCCCCTTCTTATCTTACCTGCAAAACGAAGAGTGGGAAGGGATAATTAAGGTCACAGACTTGGCCCTTCGTGTGTCTGGCTCGCTGCTGGTTTTCGGCGGGCAGGCCACAGCTCAAGATGGGAAGGGTCTGCAGGTGGCTCAAGTCCAGAAGATTACTGACCCAGTTCAGGGAGGGTACCGTACTTTCATGGAGTTCACAATAGGGACCCAAACCATGAGAGGCTTGCTTGACACCGGCAGCAGCGACTTGACCGTCCCCAAGACCGGAAGCGAAATCTGCAAGGGTGTTGCACAGCAGTGCGACGGCAAGGCGACGGGCTTCGTGGCTGGATCGTTTGACCTGGTGAAGGATGAAGCCCAGGTTAAGGATCTGAATCTCCCTCTCAACGCAACTTACACCGGCGGGTCTCAGGCACTGGGGAAGTTTGTCGAAGCTCCTATCCGGGTCTCCCCTCAAGGGGGTGCTGTGCCAATGATATTCGGTCTCGTGGACCGAGGTTTCGAGCCACCAGGGTCCGTCAACTTTCCTGTCATCGGGACTGGCCCCATCCAGGGAGAGTCTACTGAGCAGAATTACCCCAACATCCCGGCTCGTCTCAAGGAGGCGGGAGCTATCAAAACGAATGCCTATGGCCTCTATCTGGGCGACTTCCGTGAGTAGACCTCCTTTGCACATGCATTTTCACGCCTCCGCCATGAATGCCCTGCATGCATTTGTCTCAGCACAAAAGCTACGGAATCTAATGAGGCATCGACGCTTTTAGGCTCTCCTGAAAACGGAACCCTTGTCTGGGGCGGCTTTGATGCGGCCAAGTTCAACGGCGAGCTCAAAGCGGCGCCCATAATCCCGCTTGATGACGACTTTTCACCATCGTTTGTGGTTGACTTGAGCTCTGTGCGGTTGACCAACGCCGACGGCAGCAGCAATAACAATACGACAAAGGGGAAGAACGGCGGAGACGAACAAGGGGGTGATGGCTCGTCGGGACGCGAAAACTTCCGACGCTCATCCTGGAAGCGCGCAGTTCCTGTTCCTGCCTGGGTGGGATCCTACGACCACACGCGCAAGAGCCTCCCAAAGCGTAACCTTTGGCGCCGGCAGCAGAGCGGCACCGGTCGTCTGGTTCGACACGGGCGTCCCCGAGATCGTCCTGCCTCTGGGAACTATCAACTCCCTCTCAGAGCAGATTAAAGCGCAACCGGGCCCCAATGGCGAGTTCCTCGTGGATTGTAATAGTCTTGCTGGCAAGGAGCTCACCATCGGGATGAACGATGACACTATCCAGGTCAAAGTACCGCTCGATTCCATCATTCGCGCGACTCCGCCGAAATCGGGCCCAGGCTCGCTGCCCTTGGGGCCTGGTCCTGGTCCCAATGAAGGCCCTGGCGGCGGAGGCAACGACGGAGGCGATGGCGGAGGCATCGGTGGAGACAACGGAGGTGGCAACGGCATCGATGGGGGCAACGGAGGGGGCAACGGTATCGCGGGAAGAAACCGCAACGGAGGAAGAAAGCGCAACAACGGATGCGACGGCGGAGGAAGGGACAACGGGGGAATCGGTGGAGGTAACGCTGGAGGCAATGGCGACAACTCCGGTGGCTCGAACGGAGGTGGAGGACCGGGTTTCGGCGACATAAAAATGTGCGCGCTTGCTCTGTCTCCTGTTCTGGGAAACCGCAGTACGGACATTCCGATCCTCGGAGCCCCCGCCATGCAGCACATGTACATCATCTTCGACATGGACTCCAAGGTCTTGATGATGGCACAGGCCAGGATGAACGAGACGAAGAGCGACATCAGGGAGTACGTCCCGGCTGGAAACAACTCGACTCTCTCGGCTTGTAGGTAGTATTCTACATATATGGGGCAATGGAGAAATAGAGAGGCGAGAATAGTATTATTGAAGTCCTTGTATGTTCTGCTTTGCAGAGGTATAGCGAGGCCCCGGACCTTGCGACTTCTCGCCGACATGGCCAGTTTCTCGACGCGTGTCCCGCATTGCCCTCACATGGAATGTATTCGTCTACCTTGGTTGAGTGTAATAGCTACGGGCGATCTATGTCTTCAAATCCGCAACGTACACGGGTGGCCTGGATACAAGACTCCAAACAAAAGACATATCGGTCGGCGGAACTATCAATATCGGCAAACACCCAGGAAGTGTAGTCCAGGACACGGCTCCACATCCTCGTAGGCATGGTTCTGGTGACTTCTGGTAAAGCAGCATATCACAAATGTGTCACTTCTCTCGTCGCCTTCCCGCAAATTCGACAATTCTGTACAAGGAAATTAGTCAAGCCTCTGGAGGTATGATTATCTCCAATTTGAGGGCTGGCCCGCAGTGGCTGCCTGTATGACCTGGCCAAATTCCTCCGTTTTCGCTGTTCAGGTGAGGGCAACACGTTTCCCAGCTAGAATATTGGGTCAGCTTGGTTCGAGGCTTTCTCCACGGTGCGCCGGTTCGGGTCACTTACTGCTCTGCGGCAGTTCTTGCGACTCTCCACGGCTGTGTAACCCATATCGTCCGGAATAGGGCACAGCACCGGCGCCCCGCGTCCTGCGTCCTGCTCTCCCCACCGCGCAGCTGTCGTGCAACTCGAAGCATTCGGCTTATGCCGCACCAGCTCGGCAGCACCGCAATGGCACTCCACCCGGGGAATTACTCCAGAGAGGCTAGCATGCCTCTTGTAGGTCGCCAGCCAGGTAGATGGTGAATCCGTCTGGCCATGGCCAAGTGTAACGTGCATGGCCGAGAAAGGCAAGGGACCGACATCGCGGGGTCGTCACAAGGAGATATTGAATACCCAGCGACAAAAAAACCTCCCGAACGGACGACATCTCGGCCCAAGGCTTTTAGTCATGACGGTCGCATGCATCGTGGGACTGTGTTCGTCCGGAAGAACTCGCGTGCAGGCTGCAGCGTGCTGCGGAACCTGACTTACACGCAGGGTGGTGGAACTACCCCCCGCCACATACACCGCAGGGGGGCGATGGATGGTCATTATTAATGAGAAACTGGAAAAGGCAAAGTCTCCAACTTCGAGGCCCGAGCCGGTTCTGGCACGGATCGATCCGACTATGCGGTCGTTGCGCTACGGGGGCAAAGCTGGATGTAGTTGCGCTGTGGTTGGAATTCCAATGTTCTCGTGTGAGGTGATCGGGTGTGGACTTTGTAAATCTTTAGACTGTCGTTCATCACCCACATTTCCCCAGTCCCCAGCCTTCGAGATCCTCTTCTAGGCCCTACCTAACCCACGCCGTACCCTCATTCTCCACGCCCAACCGGCCACTGTGGCTCGCTCTAGTTCTCTTTCGGTACATTCGTCCGGCACATCCTGAACGAGTACATGCACCTGCGACCCCACGATCTGGTCCATTCCGTGGCGCAGCCGGAGCGAACCGGCTCACGAGCCACGATGCAGTTATCCGAACGTGCTGTGGGCAGCTAGCGGGGCGTTGTGAGTTAACGAAGAGCACGTTGATTCGACGGTACGACGACGCGGTTAACTCGCTGCGAAACGACGGCTCTTCTTTGCGAGGCTGTCATTGCGGTATTGCCATCATGCGGGGGCTCGGGTCGATGCAATTGGAGATGAGCCCTTGCGACCGAATCTTTGACACGGGACTCGCGCATTAGTCCGTTGATGCTCCTCACGCGGCAAATGATGAGCGAACTTCAGATGACCTGCCACTGCGGCGCGGTGAAGAACACCGTCATCGGGATACGGAAAACCACAGGACGGCATCCCGGTATTGAGCTGTGCCACTGCTACGGCTGTCGCCATTCAACTGGACAGCTCTACGCCTCGTACTGCAAGATCCAGCAGCCCGCTACGAGTTCCTTGCTCTCCAATCAGGCACTGAGAGAGTTTGTGGCTGTCGAGTCCATGTCAACGGGCCCAGCCAACCGCTCAGATACATCTGTGACTCTGTACTTTTGCTCGATCTGCGGATGCCACGTCTTCCGCTCCGTGAACAGCCCGGACGAGACCTCCCTCGAAGTTGCTACCGGCACACTTACACGCGGCATTGAAGGTCTCGGTCCGGAAGGGCAAGTTTTATCAGCCAAGTTGGGGCTTCACATCAACGTCGAATCTACGGTTGATGGGGGATTGACAAAGTGGATGGGCCGAATGCCCGTAATCGACGAGCGGTGTGATGCCTTGAAGCACTGCTATGGCGATCATGAGGCATGCCACGATCCTACGCTCTCGGCTTCGTGCTTGTGCGAACAGGTCAACTTTCGCATCACTCGCCCAAACGCCGACAGCCACAAGCCGAAATTCGGGTTCGCCGACGCGATAATTCCTTTCCACACCAAAAACCCTGAGATCCAGAACCCAACCGACGTCAAATGGTGGCTACGCCAAAACGGCACAAAGTACATGGGCGGCTTGTGCGTCTGCAAGTCCTGCCGCCTCACGTCCGGGTTCGAGCTCCAGGCGTGGGCATTCATTCCGAGGGTAAACATCGAGTTCAGAAGCGAGGATGGTAAGGACGGAATGTGGCAGGTTCTCGACTTTGACAGCCTGCACAGGCGCGGAGTCATCTGCGGATACGAGTCCTCGCCGGGCGTCATGAGGGAGTTTTGTCCGTCCTGCGGAGCCACCGTCTTCTGGCACGACAAGTGGCGCCCGGAGCTGATTGATGTCAGTGCCGGGTTGCTCCGTAGTTACGATGGCGTCCGGGCGGAATCGTGGTTGGACTGGTGGACCGAGAGAGTCAGCTTCGCGGAGGACGTTGACCTGGGCCGCCGCGAGTCGCCGGCGATACGAGCCCGTCTGTTCCTCGAAGCTCTGCAGGAGGGCCCTGAGGTTCAACACGCGGCTAGCAGCGCAGAACACGCGTGGATAGACCGATAGACCCGGTCTTCCATCCGAAGTTATACCTGCGGTGCCATCGGCTTTTTAACAAGCGTTTGATAATGGTTTGTCATATGCTTCCAACACGAGATGAACTGGGAAACAAGCACAATTTCGTTCATCATTGTCACCGTCTCTACAGCAGCTACAGACCCAGGCTTTGCCGCGCATCTCCAGAAGCGGCACACCCGGAGGCGTTCCGAGATGCTATTTGAGCTGTTCAATATCCCGGGTGTTGGGGCCAATCAGCGTCGAGTCACTCCCCGGAACGAGTGTTGATTGGCGCCGGCTCCCAAACCACCCGCTGCCTGCCCGCGCATATCGTGGGGAATCTGGAGAACCCCAGTATCTCCACAGCAATAGCTTCTCAGCAGGCTTGGCTTCATCGTGCGTGGCGACCGAGGTCGTGGCAAAGACGCGGAAATCGCCATGTCTCGCAGCCGGGAGTCTTGTTCCGAAGCTCATGCTACGGAGTAGGCTACCACGAACTCGGCCAAGTTGCGTCTCCGCACCGGATGTCACCCCAGAGAACGGGCAGGCCGTCAACCTCATCCTCTGGAGTTGCGAAAACCCCGACATGTATCCTACATCGCCGACGGGCTCCCCAGATGGCCTTGACCTGAATGGTGACACGCCGGAGTCGGCCTACCACTGTCGTCGCAACCGCTCCTCCAACTCGGTGCACGAAACCGCAGTCTCGATGGCGACACCCGTTGCCCAGGCCCCGCACTACCAGGGCAGCGGCAAGGATGTGTCCATCGAGGACACGCAGGAACTGCAGGACGCTCAGCACCTCGAGGCGCAGGCCGGACAAGAGGCCACAGACCAGTACGCGCAACTTCCTCGGCAGCCTCGCGGCGACTGACTGTGATGAAGATACGGCCAACCCCTGGCGGTCATAGATGCCGCGGCAGAGTCGAAGATCCGATGGAAGATGGACTGGTGTCTGATGCCCTTGGTCAGCCTCATCTACTGTACGCTGCACGCGCCTCCAACGGCCGGAGCCCGACGCTGACAGATTCCAGTGCTCTCGTTCATCGACCGCGCAAACATCGGTGCGTTCAAGCTCTTCTAGTTGAAGGAGCATGCACTCATGACCCTTAACCGCAGGCAACGCCAAGCTCGCCGGCCTGGAGCGAGACCTCGACATGCGGGGCTACGACTACAACGCCGCCCTGTCCGTCTTCTTCATCTCCTACATCGTCTTCGAGATCCCCTGCAACGCCGCGTGCAAATGGGTCGGCCCCGGGTGGTTCATCCCCGCCATCACCCTCGCCTTCGGCATCTGCACCATCTGCACGGCGTTTGTGCAGAGCTTCTCGGCGCTGTGCGGCGTGCGCTTCCTGCTGGGCATCTTCGAGGCGGGCATGATGCCGGCCATTGTCTACTTCCTGTCGCGGTGGTACCGCCGCAGCGAGCTCACGTTTCGGGTGTCGCTGTTCATCGTCTCGGCGTCGTTGGCCGGGGCGTTTGGCGGCTTGTTGGCCTCGGCCATCCTGCGACTGGATAGCGTTGGGTCGATTCGCTCGTGGAGGATGATCTTTGCCATTGAAGGTTCGATGTTGCGTTCCAGCGACCGTGCCTGAGAATGGCCTCTGACCTCTACACAGGCATCGCCACGTGCGTCCTGGGCATTATATCCTTCTTCGCGCTACCTGATCGCCCCGAGGCGGCCAGGTGGCTGTCCAACGAAGAAAAAGAGCTCGCTATCGTGCGCCTCAAGTCGGAGCGCATCGGCACGACGGAGCTCGTCGACAAATTCAGCTGGGCCAAGATCAAGCTCGGCATCTTCAACCCTGTCGTGCTGCCCACCTCGGTCATCTTCCTCCTCAACAGCATCACCGTGCACGGCGTCTCCTTCTTCCTGCCCACCATCGTGCGCACCATCTACCCGGACCGCACCGTCCAGGCGCAGCAGCTGCTCACGGTGCCGCCTTACGTCGTCGGCGCCGTCGGCTGCGTGGCCCTCAGCTTCTTCAGCTGGCGGCTCGACCGGCGCGGCGTCTTCCTCGTCTTCTGCAGCCCGCTGACCGTCGTCGGCTACGCGCTCTTCCTCGCGACGGAGAACCCGACGGTGCGCTACGGCGCCGTCTTCCTGCCCTTCGTCGGCATCTTCACGTACGGCGCGCTGACCAACTCGCACGTCGCGGCCAACGTCGTGTCCGACACGGCGCGCTCGTCGGCCATTGCGACAAACGTCATGATGGGCAACATCGGCGGACTGATCTCGACTTGGGCGTTTCTCGAGTTAGACGCGCCGCGGTACGCCATCGGCAACGGCGTCAACCTGGCGGCGCAGGCGGCCATGTTCTTCATCGCCGCCGGGCTGTACTTTTGGATCAAGCAGGATAACAGAAGACGAGCTACGCGGGACATCGGGGCCGAGCTTGCGGGAAAAAGCTTGCATGAGATTCAGGAGATGGACTGGCAGCACCCGGGGTTCCGGTGGCACAACTAGGCGATAGTGTTCATGGCGGTAGTTGGCTCATCTGCTTGAGGAATGCGAGAATGATTCAAGCAAGCTTTTATTTAACGTGCCTGTATGTTCGTTGTTGTGAATAGACTGAATAGTTATCAGTGATGACTGAAACTAGGCGACTTGGACTTCATAAGTACCCCTGCCACCTTGGTAACCCGACATCCTGAGATGCAGCAAGACCGCAATTTCTCGTGCAAATGGCCGGTATCAAGAATAGTCAAATACGACCATCGTACTCTAAAATCCATCCGCGCCGGCTCCAACTCCGCTTTCAGCTCCGATGGGCGGGTTGATGGGCTCATAAGCCGGATACAGCGGACTCTTGATTTACCGCCGTCCCGCTATTCGATAGGTGCTTGCGTCGGGGCTGTGAACAAGTTCTATGGGTGTATAGAACTCACGGGTGGGATCCTACCGAGTTAAAATGTATTATTCATAGCGAGGCTCTTATGCACAAGTACTTACAAGACAATGCCCAGCGCGCCACCTCCGTTCTCTTTATTAGTTTTTTATTGTTCCTATCACCACTCCTGGGGCCAGTCCCTGCATAACCTAAAAACAGTTCGACAGAACTTTCCGTACTCTACTACTATGTTGGTATGGCGCCAGGAGCCCATGAATAGATGAGCAAGCCTAGCGTCGGGGTGATCCACCGACTTCTCCCCCATTCTGCTGTGTCTGCTGCGGATTGGGCTTGGGTTGCTAGAGTTAGCAAATGGCACTGTAAGAGGGACAATACGCGGGAGGGTAGTCCCGAGATCGTACCTGAACCCGGTGATGGGTAATATCAAAACATCGGCAACCAACTTCGTCTTGCCGCCGTCCTTGAGTCCCGTGAGGGCATTCCATCTCAACCCCGCGCGCTCTTTCAACCATTTACTCGTGGTCTCGGTGACGGCTGCAGGTCCAGTCCGCGTGATCGGGTCAAAATGCAACGCCGGGTGGCGACCGCTTGCGGTTCTCAGCGCGGCCTCCTTGGCCTCGGCGGCCTTGTCGACTAGACGGTCCATGAACTGAGAGAGGACTGGGTGGTGAGGGGCGGACGCCAGGGCCCAGTTCGTCAGCTGGACGGGGTACGTGTAGCCCATGAGCCAATGCGCATCGGTGTCTGGATCGGTATCGGCTTCAATGCCCCATGTGAGGTTCACTGGCTGAGGGCTCGCAGGGTCGGTCAAGCGGGCAAGGGCGGCCGCGTCGAGACCAAACGTCGCCCCGGTTGCGGCGTCAGTCCACTCAGCGAGGTCTGACTGACGAATCCAGGCCGTAGGATGCTGCAGAGGCTTCGTATCCATGTCGGCGTACTGAATGTGTAAGCCCACGTCCGCAACGGAAGAGGAAGCTGGATCGCGCGCATACAATACCACCGAACCATCTGCACACCAGGACGCGGAAGATGTCGGACTTTTCCACCGTGGAAAAGACGGACACAAAGTCCTCTACGAAGTCCTCTTCGAGCTCTCTCGTCAGGGCCAGGATGCCTTCGTCGTCCCAGAAGAAATAAGCCATAGGGCTAGCGCCGGAGGGTGGTGAGACGGAGTATGTAAGCCACTTCTCCAGTAAGGGAAGGACTTTCACGTTCACGCGGTCTAGGCGCACAGTCTTCCATGTCTGGTGAACGAGAAGGGGAATGTTGGAGAAGGGGATGTGCCTCTCAGGGTGTAACCGCGTAGCGTTTGATGCCAGTCGGACTGCCTCTATGATGTTTTCCGGCTGGCTTTGTCCCTCGCCAATCCACTCGGGAGGAATGTACCATGCTGGAGAGCTCGTTAGCTTCAATGTGCATGTATACCGGCAGGTGTGTAATATGTATATATCTAAATATATACAACGACAGCCCACACGCGGGAGACCCGAGGCTCTTACCTCCTCCCTTGCCCTTGGACGTATGAACATGCTTCCAAGCCAAAGGAAAGCTCTGCCGCAGCTGCTCATCATCCATGGGGCGAGCCCCGCGCCTGCTAGCCAAGAGCGACCAGACGGCAATGGCAAAGACGACGGCAGAGAGGAACAAGACTCGAGGGCGGACCCGCAAGGAGCGCCGCGGGAGAATCATCCTAGAGGGATGTCGTGCAAAAAAGGGCGGTCGGAGGAGGCAGGAGAGAAGAAACGGGCGGAGAAAATTAGGGGAAGAAAGACAATCGCGCAAGGGGGGTGATGCAGATATGGGTAGGGCACTTGAAACAGGCGACGAGTGGCTGAGGCGGCGTGCATCGACAATGACGATCATGATGAGACGGACTGATTAACGAGACGTCCAGAGCCTTTCATGGGCGAATGGACAAAGGCACGGGAACACGTGGCTGCATACGCTGTTGGTCGGCCAGTTCCCGATTGAGACGACTACGCCCCTAATTAAAGCGTCTCACGCTGTTGGTGATGAAATGCAGGCAACCAACAGGGCCCCGTTTCTCCTCGCGCGGGCCCCTTTGCGTCGCTTCGACGGCTTTCTCGCAGTGATTTGTGGCCGCATGGAGGGTCTCGCCCGGTGTTGGCGGATGCCCGCGTGAACTTTGGCTAAAGCGTGTATCTGGATGAGGCTTCGGGCAAGCTCTGGGAAGAATAGGGGCGTGCCTGGGTGGCGAAGCGCACCGACAAACGGCCCATCCTCGACCCAGGCCAGCCCGCCACTCGCTAAGGATCAGAACGACGGCTATCTGTAGTCCGTACACGTTACAGGTTCAGTTTTCATCACCCGGGCACCTGTGCCGCGGGCGCCCCTGGTACGAACGGCATTCTGGCATGTCCGCCACTGGATAGTTCCCATCGTTTCCATCTGGGAATTGCCAATGAATGAACTGTACTCGTCATCTGGAACCCCCACCAATGGCCGTCACTCGCTCCAAGACACAGGGGATCTAGTCGGGAATGGCGCAGGGTCTCTCGACGGAATCGGCGGGGTCAGGCATGGGTTGACAGCGATCAAGGCGACTGCCAAGCTGTCATCGGCGATAATCTGTCTGCCTACTTGGACCGGTGGGCAGATGCGGATCAGTGAACCCGTCAGCGCGTCAGTGATGAAGCTCATTGGTTTGGAGTGTCGCCGTGCCCCGTGCTCAATGCGTTTTATCCTTGTCTCTCGGCTGGAGATGGAGATCCGGCGGTGCTGAGAGCGGTTAGATCGGGGCGCCACCTCGATTGAGGACATACGAGGCGCTCCATCTCGTGCTCCGTACGAAAGTCCGTAATACGGAACACATTGTGTTACCACTCGGAAGATAATTTGTATAGTGACTTTGGCATGGCGACAGATGCCCAACTGTCGTTCTCGGCACCGGCCGACCTCGGTCTTTGGATGCCGACCTTGGCAAGCAGCTCCAGGGTCCAGCCCGACTCCCGGCAAGGGAAGACCGCGAACTCCAAGCTCACGCACACAGACAAGCACATGACTTTCAAGGAAATCACTTATCTCCACCTCCGCAGTTTCAGTGGTCGTGCAACAGAAGTGGACGAGTTTGCAAGCGGGCTTGTTTGAGTGACGTGACCCACCTGAAACAAAAGCATATAAATACAGCTGACTCTGCCTCTTGTCTGTTTCCCTTCTCTCTCTGCAATGCCCCCGAGGGGCTCGCCCTATGAACACACCGGTGTCAGCCATCGTACGTCGCTGCTGTCAACGAAGTATGGGCTGTCGTATTCCTCCCGCAGCGGAGCCAGGAAACGGGACGGCGCGGCGGGAGGTCTGAGAAGGCTGGCTGCAGAGAACGTGAATGTAAGACGTTCGGCCAAGCCCGTCGCAGCAAGACAGGTAATTGTGCTTGCTTCATTGGCGACTCGCCATCCCGTCTCATATCGCAGACAAAATCTCCCCCGACTTATACCCCCACTCGGCCTCGAGGTCCCTCAGCCGCCAGAGCGCCCCCCATCCCGTCGTTTGGTCGATGATCTTGAACAGCCGCGCGACCTCGAGGTGCTCGCTGCGGTGGCTGAGCAGCCGGCCGGCGAGGTACAGCGGCTGGATGGCGTTGATGAGGTTGCCGCGGTGCGGGTTCGTCGACGAGATGCCGCAGACGCGGCGCGCGTGCCAGACGGCCGAGCCTTGCGGCGCGGGCAGCGGCGGCGCGTCGGCCGGGCGCATCTCGAGCATCAGGATGCAGGCCGCGTGGTGCATCTGGTTGGCTGAGATGGCGGCCCAGTGGGCGAAGAGGATCGTGGGGAAGACCTGGCCGGACGAGGCGGGCGCGTCAGCCAGGGGCACGTCCAGGGGCACGTCCAGGGGCAGCGTCTTCACGGGCGGCATCTTCACGGGCAGCATGGCCCCCGGCCGGGCCTCGAGCCAGAACTGCAGGTCGTCCCACAGCCGTCGCCACTGCTCGACAAACGGCCGCGCGTCCTGCTCGTCGGCCTCCTGCAGCTCGAGGTGGCGCGTCCGGCGGCACAGCAGGTCGCACGCCCTGGCGCACAGGTACACGGCCCAGTTGGCGTGCATGCCCGGCGCGTCGCGGCCGTGGCGGTAGAAGACGCCCCGGACGAAGTCATCGGCGGCGTCGGTCGCGGCGGCGACGCCGTCGGGCAGCGGCGGCAGCCACTTGGCCAGGGGCAGCACGGTGCTCGCGGCGCCGGCGGCGATGACGGCGCCGCACAGCTCCATGCGCGCGTAGCACCAGAAGACGGCCTGCAGCAGGCCGCCCGAGAAGCCCGTGACGGCGAAGAAGTCGAAGAGCGCGGCGCAGCCCTCGATGTGCCGCCGCCAGTCGCGCGGGCTGCCGCTCATGAGCTCCAGCACGGCGAGGACGCACGCCGTCACCAGCATGTTGGGGTCGCGCGCCTGCAGGCCCGGCGCCAGCAGCCGGATCGACTCCTGGTAGAGCTCGAGGCTATCGTGGCCGCGGTCGAGGCGCGCGCGGCGCTCGGCCTGGCGCGCCGAGAAGGCCAGCACGGCGTAGAAGAGCGGCGGCGAGGCCGCCGCCATGAGCGGCACGTGGATGCCGAAGTGCCGCTCGGCGTCGAACTTGTCGAGGTACGGCACGCACTCGACGATCCAGTTCTGGAAGTAGCCGACGAGCCGCGCCGGGGGGATCGAGACGCGGCCGAAGTCGAAGCGCGTCTCGGCTGGGGCCGCCGGCGCCGGCGCCGGCGCGGGCTCCGGCGACGCGGG